>JAXGGA010018151.1:0-22726 GCA_038373865.1 Uloborus plumipes
GAAATGAACAATTTGGAAATTTATTTTCAAAGTTCAAGTACAGGAGAAAATAAAAATGTAACTTATAACAATACTTGCACTGAAGTATTTTTCATCGAAGTAAATTTGTAACTTAAACTTTGCCCCACGTAAATTTTTACAGCCGAGATTATAGCATTTTGTTCCAGATATTTCCTAATGCATTCTAGGAAGGTAAGAAAGCATCCCGCAATATGAACATAGAAATAATTTCCCAACATTTTCTGTCAGAGTCGGAAAACATTTGGAAGAAGGTTTCGTATACATTTATTGTAAGATAAACTTATTCATTTATTTATCAGAACTGAAAGTATTACGATATCAAAGACTTAAATGTCCATTTGTATTTTTCTATGAGAAAAAACACACTTCAAGAGCGACAAACCCTAATTCCGATTTTTATTTTTTTGTTAGTGAAAATAATCTTAATATTTAGACCAGGATAGAAGTGAAGACAAAGAAAACAGACCAAGAACGAACATTATTAACTGTCTCAATAATAGGATTTACTAACAACCACATTCCAAAGCTGCTACCTGGAAATAGCAAGAATTCCGGGGGCTCCCCCTGTTGTTATTACGGTGCAACGGAACCTTGGAAGCTTAGTTTTTGCAGACGAGAATATAGCCTCTTGTTCCAGACGTTTCCTAATGCATTCCAGGAAGGTAAAAATGTATTCCGCAATGTTAGCAGGAAAATGATTTCCTAAGATTTTCTTTAGATAATCTAAGAGGAAAATGATAAAAATATCGTAATCTATAAAATTAATTCAAGCTAGTGAATTTATTCTTAAAATGTTCGAAATCAGTATAATTATTTGGAGGCAGCAGCAAGTAATTTTCTTCCAAACCGAGTGGGTGTAATATTTATTTTACTGTGAGTTTTAACTTTCATATTTTTTTTGTCAAATCTGCCAGTTCAATAAAATATTTTTAAAAACTTTATTTAGTTTTTAAATGTGAGTAGAATCATTTGGAAACTGGGGGATCTTAAAAGAATACTGAGGTTTCATAGGGCAACTAATTTAGGAATATTCTTTGAGATAAAAGCATTGTTTTACTTACTCGACAATTTACTATAATTTTACATTTTTACCCTGAAATTAGACCTTTTTTCGTTATACAGGTTTCTGAAATAAACAGTACAACTAAATTCATGCAACGAACTTTTATCAGCTTTTAAATATATATCATACAACCATAATGTTTTTCATCTTTTATCATTTTATTTCGAAACTCAGAGGCAAAAGTAATTAATGTAACTAATTCTGAACTCCCTTACATAACCTTTGCATTGAATGTGTACAGTTGAGAAAACCTTAAACTGGATTCGTCTTTTTTATTTTAACAACACTTTATATCATTGGTATAATTTAATTAAATGTTTATTGGTTTAAAATATTTATTGGTATTTACAATAAATATTTTAAACATATTTTTTTAACCTGGTAAATATTTCTCAGTTTTTCGTTTGTTTTTCTAAATCTTCATGTTTATCGTACCTATTCACGAACAACACTTGTTTACCCTTCAAAGCCATATCCATAATATAAAATTCAAATTTACTCAGGAGCTGTGCATTTTTACCAAAAAGGCATAAAACTGTTTCTAAAAACATTAAAAGCAAGCTTTAAGTATTTTATTGAGAAGCAAATATTTATTGCTTCTCATTTCCATATTTTTAGGCTTTAGTTTCTGAAAACCATTAACATTTTTATTTTTCTATTAGGGAATAAGAAAAATGCTTTAAGTACTTTTCAGAGAAAAAAATGTGCAGTTTGCTTTTTGAAATTTTTTTCCTCGCTCAAAAATGTTTCTCAAGTTCTTTTTTTCTCTCTAATACGTCTTGAACCTCCAGGAATGTTTATAAGATTATATTTCTAACGAGAAGAAGTATTTTATTTTTCTGTCTAAAGATGTCAAAAATTTTCTCTTTTTAGAAAAAAATATCCCCTTATAAATTTCTGTAATTGAATAACCTAATGCAGCAGATTGTTTTGAAAAATTTTGTATGTTTGTAAAATTAAGTTTGTATATTATCGTTGCAGTTTAATGTAATGCTTAGCCACATTTTTTTTTCATTTTCAACTAGTCAACACATATTTTAATAGGTTTTTTTTTGGCATTTGTTAGTACAGGGTGGCCCAGAAGTCACTTTACTTTACATTTTGAAAATTAAATAACTTTTTCTTAAATGACTGTATTTTTTAAATCATTTTTTATTACAAAGCTTAGAGAGTGTGAGTTAGTTCTGACTTAGTGACGAAAGATAATGTCTCTTAAATAGCCTCTATTCTCGTCTTCACAAAGTCGAGCTCTTTCTAAGCTATTCTCCATGGCACTTCTTAACATCTGAGGTTGTAGGCAAAGAATTTCCTGTCGTATGTTTGCCTTAAGTTCTTGAATAGTTCGGGGCTTATTTGCATACGCGTCACTAAGTTCCTTATAGCAGGCCTACTAGGGGGATGTCGAACATTAAAATGGCACATATACGATCTTTGCGTTGCAACAATTGACCGTCCATTTTCAAAGTAAAATTCAATTATCTTCACTCGTTGTTCTATTGAAAACTTATTCATGCCAAAAATTTCCAGGGATTATATTTTTTAATTCTAAAAACAGAAAAAGAAATATATTAGTAGAAAAAAAGTTATTTAATTTTCAAAATGTAAAGTGACTTCTGGGTCACCCTGTATAAAACAGACGAAACTTTTATAAATGATTCCCTGTACAGTTATGCAAAATTGGGGGAAAATAATTATTAAATTCATTTCAATTGAATTATTAGCATTGTATTCAGTTATTCAGTCAATCTAGGTCACTTTGAGGCCGGTTAAAATGGGTTGCAAAGTAAATGACTTCAAAAGGATTGGTTTTGGAACTAATCGATTCTTACGTAGTGGAAGACTTTGAGAACTTTAACGTATGAATTTTTCTACGAAATCAAACGAAAAAAGTCTCTATGTTCTCTAGAAACACATAATTGCGAAAAAGAGGTTTATATAACTTCGGTGACACCAAGTTTATTTTCTCTGAATCGAATCAGAATGTCCGCATGAGTTCAATAAGATGAAGTCCACATTGTAAGCACAAATTTAATGAAGGATAATTTTTCATTTTTGCTTGGAAATATTAATGGCCTTGGAATATAAGGCTATCTTTTTATTGCCAACAGCTCTTTCGTGCTTTTTTTTATGTAAACCGTGATTTTTCCGGGCCTTCATGATATAAGTGATGTACTAATTTATATTCTGTACGAAGTTTTAATGAGGAGAGTAAAACATATTTACAACGTATAATTTTTGTTATAAAACTATTAAATACCAATAAATTTCAAAATCCAAGGCTTTTACTAAGGCAAAAATAAAAATAATGAATTCAGAAAATTTCGAGACAAAAGGATTATAATATCTATGAAACAATATTCCTCAATAGATTTTATAACATACAGTTTGTAGCAAAAAAAACTATTTTGGTAACTTTACTTTAATTCTGCGAAAAAACTTCACAGCACAAAATACCCACAAAGGAAAATATTTTGCATTTCATATCCTCATTTTTCAAGTTAAAGTTATCTTTTTTCCTTGATTTTCTTTTTGAAAAATGCTCTTAAATGTAAAGAAAAATATTCGTAAAGTTACAAGAAAAATGTTTTTCCTTTCTGAATGTGACATTTTTCTTAGAACTTGCATATTATTATTGTAAATTAAATTAATTTCTTCCATGCAAAAGTGCGCCCTGTGGCATTTTGAAACACTAATGACGAGCGAATGGGGTTTCATATTTTGTTGTTTTAAAACAAAACTAAGCTTAGCAAAAAAAAATAACGTTTTTTCTGAATTTATCCCAAGGCAGTATTTAAATTTGCTTCGCTGCTTCACCTTTCCTTTCTTTACGTTTTTAAAAATAATTTTGACCAAGATTACTTGTAAATGGCATCTGATGTAGAAAATAATAGCGAAATTCAATACCCTTGGAGTTCTTTTAAAAAAAAGTATAATTACTCGGATGACACAGTTTAAACAATGAGGCTTATAAATTGTGATTTTGTTCAGTTTTGTGCTCGTAAGTTATAACGGTGTCAATGATAGTTCCATGTTCCTTCAATTATATTTTATCATAAACTAATATATTTTACTCAAAGTGCTCAATTACGTCAAAGAATTTGTCAAAGAAATAAAAAAAATGTATATCCCTCTTAGAGCATAAAAGGAAGTAGGGGAATGCGGGACAAAGTGAAATAGCGGGGCAAAGTGAAAGGTCAATTTTTTTTAACTTGCAGTGCCACCTATTCGCATTATTTTAACTAAGTCCCTAGACATGCAGTTGACTCTTGTCAAAAAATAAATAGCTCCAAAGATCAATGACCAAAATCTAAAAGTCATTTTCAAAATTTGATACCTTTATTGTAATATTCGTGGTTTTTCAAAAATATTTCTTGGTACTATAAAATGATAAAATTTTTGTAATTATCATTTTAACCAATAATTGAGATCTACTAATATCCAGTACAGTCCTTATTTAGTTCATATTAGGCAAATTTTGATTTCAAATGTTCAATATAATTTTTCATGTGCAAGCGGGGCAAAGTGGATGGGGCAAAGTGAAATAGCTCATCTCGTTTGCTTATGCATTCATTTACTAAATCACGTACATATTTCTTCATTAATTAATTTAATCACGTTCTTTTACTTATTAACTCACTTATTTATTCATTCACTTATTCTATTATTCATTTTCCATTTTATTCACTCATTTCTTTTTCTCATATATTATTTTTTTAAATTTATTTATTCGTTTATTTTTTAAATAATTTATTTATTCATTTAATCGCGCATTCATTTGATGGAAATTAGTAAATCATCATAGGAAAAGTTATTAGTAAATCATCAATAGAAAAAGTTTCAGTACAGAAATATTGCATTTTTCACTTTGCTCCATGGTTTTTTGAGGTGAAAAAATTCCAAATTTTTTTGAAAATGCAAAAATAACTGCCAAAAATGAAAAATAATCTTTGAACGACATACGTCATTCCTTTTTTGTGTGCACTGATTTTCAGAACAAATTTCCAATTTGTTCAATTTGTAACATCCTTACTTA
The DNA here is from genome assembly GCA_038373865.1 of Uloborus plumipes. Lineage (NCBI taxonomy): Eukaryota > Metazoa > Arthropoda > Arachnida > Araneae > Uloboridae > Uloborus > Uloborus plumipes. The sequence continues at coordinate 5,118 of JAXGGA010018151.1, forward strand.
GCTATTCACTAACACTTAGGTAAACTTAGCTATTTCACTTTGCCCCACATTCCCCTATATTTCCTTCTGATAATTCAAATAAAGAAAACACATCCCTCTCTTAGAGCATAAAAGGAAGTACTCTCAACCTAATTGCTCGAAAAAACATGTTTGCCATTGGAGTTATATTAATATAAAAAGTCATCCATTTTCAACAGTTAGATCGCGCTTTTAAGTCCCGATTTAATGCTTACAGCGAAGGTTGTTATACGACTCATGTCACTGAGCTACACAGGAGTTTGAAGCAAGGACTAGATAAAGGAAGCTGTGGGGGCAAAAACTCAAAGCTTTTATACTGCGTAATGGTATACTAATGACCAACTTTAAATATCTTTCGAGCTCAAAAAAACGTTTTCAACAAGGTTTACCGGCTTTTTTATTATTGTTTTTTTCTATTACTCTAAAAAATCTGTTGTTACACTTCAGCAATTAATGCAAACGATGTTTTTCATTGATGGCTGAAGCCATGAAGCCAAATGTGCCCATATGCAACGGCTCGTGCGGTTCCTTGGTAAAACCAGCTCCTCCTAAATAGGCTAAATGCCTACTGCTTTCTGGTTTTGTGCACAAAGCAAAACTTCTCCCTTGGTTCACGACGTACTGCCACGTTCAGAGTTCTTCCAGACGGAGAAATTAACGATTGGTTGATTTCTAAATTTAAATTAAAAAATTAACCAATCAAAAAATTTAATTCGAATATAGTTTGAATTTATCACCATAACGGCGTTGTCGGATCGCCGCAAGGTGGCACTCTGTGTGGAACCAATGTCTCCCTTATTGAGGCAAATGTAGTAGGCATTTAGTATTTAGGAAGCGGTGCTAAAACATCTCAACTCTTCACTCCAAATTTCGCTATACCTCAATGCAGGGCCGTATTTAAGGGGGTGGCTTTTTAGGTTTCAAACTCTCCCTAATATTTTCCAAAACGATTACAAATTTCTTCTCATTGTTTCTAACTGAAAGAAATATTATTGCTATTTTATTTTAATTTTCTTATTTACTTTGAAACTGCATTTGAAAATTGAAATCATCGTTACTGAATAATTGTACCAATGAAGTGTTTTATATGCAGTATTTATTTTTATTGCAGTTATTGCAAACATAATTTCTGAACAATACACCTTTCCCTTCAAATTTTTAGTACCACTAAAAAAACACCAAAATTCTTCAAATTTGCAAGTACCAAACTCTGTATTTTACACATCTTATAAATGTCGTAAGATAGAAATTTTTAAAAGTATTCTTTCAAATGCGTATATATGAGTTAACTAATCTATCCAGTTTTTTTTTCTTGGAAAAGATGAGTCATTTTTTTTGCATTTTTCAAGTCAATACCCTTTTAACAACTACTAGCTGACCCGGCGAACTCTGTTCCGCCTTAAAGGCAATAAATAAGCAAATTTTTGAATTTATTAAGTTTTTTTATTAGAAAATACAAAAAAAAAAAATAAGTACCTACATTAATCATTCATTATCGTTTCTGTATTTTAGTACATAGGTTGCTCTTCACTTAAGTACCTTGTGATACACAACATTTTTTGTTTTATTATCAGGCGCAAAAACTAACGACGCAGATGGTCTTCCGACCCGCGAACATGCCACGTATAATTGACCATGGGAAAAACAGTGATGTTCTAGATTCAAATCACAAACTTTTAAGAATTGGCCTTGTGATTTTGTTGATGGTCATGACAAATGCAAGGCGGATCGGAAATTGAAGTCTTTTAAAGTCAAACTGCATTTCGGGTGGGATCATCGGAATCCTCGGAATGAGAACTTCCTCACCTTTGAATTTTCCTTTCAGTATCGCCGCGTAAATTATATTGTTCATCAATTTTCTAACCACCAAACGCGTACCGTTGCACTGCATCACGAAAAAGTCAAATAACACTTAATACACCGGTAATTCACACCCTATTTTACTGCGCTATAATTTTTTCGAACTGCTTATCAACTGACTGCTCCATCCATAAATCCATCCAAACAAACTTTTGTATAGGGTAAGTGCTCCAGTAGTCGGCCACAATGACATAAAACTCCTCATAAATAGTACATTTTTAATTCAAAATCAGATATGACGCATTCACACATTCATGTACTTATCCCCAATCATCAACCAGTGGTAGTTAATTTTTGGATACTTTTTTTTAATTAGTAATGAGTCATTTCATTTTGAATGGTGTGCCCGTCATCTAAGATTGCGATTCTGCTTATTTTTCAGCTAAGATGATTCTGTGGCCGACTACTGGAGCATTTACTAGTGTTGACAACAGCTTGGATTTTAACATAATTTTATTTTAAATTTCTGAAACAAGTAGGTGATTCGCTATCAGAAAGGTTCATTCTAAAGTTTTACCTTGTTTTTGTTGCTGTATTGATAGCTGAAAGTTCTAGGCTAGCCAAGATCCACAAAAGATCTCTTAAATGGCCGACTACTGGAGTACTTACCCTATATAAAATAGTAGTAAGAAGAACAACCTCTTTAACTGCAGTCAGGAGCTGTCCCACCAAGCGCTTTCCACCTCTCAGCCTCAGAGGCGTAAAAACTCTTAAGTGACAATCGTTTCTGACAGCTTATCACATATAAATTTCAAGGGAAGTAACGCGTTTGTTTATAATTTATTTCGCAAAAAAGTTTTTAGTAACACTCAACGCACCGCTAACTTACGACCTGTTTACTGCGCTCCGGAAGCTGCCAGAACGTGTGCCTTATGTCGCTCAACCATGGAGGTGTCGAAAAAGGCTTAATAAAAAGGCTTGGTCAATAAGACATTTTTTCTATTTATGTAACTGACACACATAAATTATAGCCTATGTCCGTCTCCTGGCTCTAAGCTACCTACCCATCAATTTTTAACCATATCCGTACAGCCGTTCTTGAGTTATAAATAGTGTAACTAACACGACTTTCTTTTATATATATAGATTGTAACAAAAATCAACAGAATATAGAGCATGAAATCAACTTTTATTGACTTTAAAGATTTCCCGAGAAATAGGTTTGGTAAAACCCTCTCCGAAACTAAGGTCTGGTTACGGTCCTGCCTCAGTGGTTTAAGCAGACGCACTTCAGCCAATAAAATTACTGAGTTTTACCATAGATTATGGCCCAGTAAGATTTGCAAAAGTCAATATCAGTCACTATTTTTATTGAATAACTTATAAATATCTCAGGGAAATCTAGTGTCTTAAACTTTAAAGCAAGACATTGGAAAGAACAGTTTGAAATCTCACAATTTAAAATCTCCCGTAACACCCATTAATAACTAATACATTCTTCTATTTCAAAGAATAATGAATAATTCAGATTCTCCTGACTAAATTTTATAAAAGCGCAATTAGAACGCCATGTTTCTCGTCATGCAACTCAACCACTTGGCCGTAATAATCGTTTAATATCGATTGGACGTAACATAATTGAAATGCTTGAAAGTTTATCTGACGTTCAGTAATTTTCTGTAAGCGGATTAGATTTACAAGGATTCTTCAGAAGTAATTCGCAATAATATATTGATTGGAAACTCATTAAAAGTATTGAGCTTACTTTTGTGCAAAAAGTTATTCCGTTTGAAATAATCATTATGAGAAATTCAAAGGCATTTACTATTTACAATAAGCGTGTGTCTTTAAAATAATGCACAATTTTCCCAAAGATAAAAAAAAAACAATTCAGGTACTTACTTTTAAAAAGGCACAGGAGTACGAAAATAGAACTCAGTGACGGATTAATTTTAGGATTTAAGAAATATCTTGAACTAAATTTAACCACATTATACTAAATCCTTCGAATAACTCGGGGTTTACCTTTTTTTTTTTAATTTGACTCTCAGCTACTTAACCAACTTATTTGAAGTAAAATTTTATTGCAATATTTACATTCGGGTTTTTTTTCCTTTGCAGTAGCTTACTGTATTGTAGGTACAGAACTGAGGCAATTAATTGAGAAATGCATACTTTTCCCCAAAACTAAGAGCAACATTTGAAATTAAATCAGTGCTCTATAGTTAACTGTTTCCTTTCAACAATGAATTTATTTCATTTTTGATATAATTATTTCATTAAAATACCAAGATGTTAACAAGTAAACATCATGAAAAATGGTAATTCGACTAACATTTATTTAAAGAATATCCTTACTCGTGTGATTTAATTAAAAATAAACTTCCTATTAGATTGAGAGTACACTGTAAAAACCAGGAGTGCCAAACGGGTGACTTTAGTCAACATAGGTTGAAAATACGGTGCCGAAGGGTGCCATCAGGGAGCCAAAGTATGGATTCGATGCCTTTTAGCACTTCCCTGGGTGAAAGGTGCTTTCGAAGACCAAGGGTGCCATTAAACCCACCAATAGCAGAACGCATATAATAGCGCACGCGCGCTGACTTATTTCCATCCATTTTTAATGGCGGACGGTACGATGCAGCGAAACGAATTTGCTTCATTTTTCACATTGGATAAATACAACTTGATTTACTCACATTATTTGGTCTCACATTATCTTCAAATCCTCGCGTAAGTACTACAGGCATTTTATCATTGTTTACTATTAGAACTTTCCAACACGTTTAAAATTGTTTCAGTTGACTACTGCGTATAAGTTCAGCTTATTGCTATAACATTATGTCTATTTTCTATTATGCATAAACGTTACTTTACAAATATGTACCGGTATTTTCATGAATACTTGATAAACAGTATTTACTGTTCAAAATGCTTCAACTAGCTGATATAAAAGAAAAGAACACAGAACAAAGCGAGAAAAAAAAACAAAAACGATTCAACTAGCAATTAGAAAGTTTTAGAAAGTATTATATTTTAAACTTTACTGTCTCATTTTCTGAATACAATAAGTGCTGTTTGCTTATATTGTCAGGAACCTAGCGGATTTTCTGCAAAAAATGTTTATTTATAACGATGCGAAGCATTTGAGTGGCCTAAATAATATAGCTGTTTCGTAACGATAACTGCTTAGACAGAACATTGAAAAAAGAAATCTCTCTCTCTCTCTCACTATTATTTATTATAAACACTCGAATGTCATGACTCATTTCGTGAACTCTTTATATTTGTTCTCTTCTTTATATTTTGTCTTGGTTAAAATGTTGATGTTTATGAAACAACGTGATTATTCAGTGATCGTAATACAACTGAATATTTTTGACTTTTCGTAAAAGTGATTCAACAATTGACCTTCCCACTTCATTTTTAGTAGAAATAATGTTATAGTTAATGTTAATAACATTTTAAATCTGCTGATTGATATAGTGGATACATTTACGAGAGTTAGAGCACTGACAGATGAATTGAAGTCATGAATTTTTTTAAACTGTGTTGGAAAGTCTGAACTGTGAGAAAATGTCTTAAATTACAAGTTTCAATCGTTTTAAAACCAGAATTCAATGTGAAAAATGTGCAAAGACTAAAAGAAAAAAGCAAATAAAGCTGAACACAATTACAAACAAAAACACATGCAGCTCAGGAGGGGTTGCGATCGGCAATAGAGAACAACGATGGTGCCATTCTTCTCTCCTGCGGTTCCATCTTTCACCCTTCCGAGCACGTTGGATTGAGGGTGCCAGTTTTTCACCCAAGCTACGGGTGAAATCCTGGCTCTCTCCTGGGTGCCACTGGTTTTACACGCGTTTCACCCCTGACAGGTGCCAATCGCAACCAGTAGCTTTAACAGTGTAGTTCTAAAGAAAATAGCTATTCATTTTAATTTTGAAAAGTAAAATCACTAGCACAAACTTTGGAGGAAACAAAGGTTTACATTTGCTTCAAAATTTTTAATATATGGAAATACTTAACTATGAATTAACGAAAATTAAAATCTTTCGTAAAATAACCAACATTTTTTAAGAATCAACTACCCTAATAGCACAATGTGTCACGGATAAGTCACAGTGACGTCACTGCGAGTCACAAGCGTCACAGTCACACCGTGACTCAATTGTGACGACGCACAAAAGTCACATTGTGACTCGTTTGTGACATTTGCTTGTGACTTCACTACAACGTCGCTGTGACAGCTGAATTGTGACCGGTCACAATGTAATGTTGTGGAAACGTCACATTGTGACCTTAATGTGAATTTTCATTAAAATATTTTTTTACCGATTAAAGACCGAATTAATAATACCGAATTAATAATTTTACGTTACAAAGTCAGTCAAAACAATTTTTTAAGAGCCTCAATCACTTTCTAACAGACAGCAGTAACAAAAGCGACCAAGTGACAACCACTTGCGAATGTCAATCCGTGATGACGTCAAAATTGCAGTGACGGCCCTTACAACGTCAATGCAATTTTGGACAATTTGTAACTATTCCGTGACAACATGACACAGTCACGGAAACCGTTGTCGTGTAATTGTGTATTTGATGCGACGTTTTGATAGTGATGCGATCAGTTTGTATCGGTTATGCGGCTTCTCATCATTGTCACTATCAAATTTCTTTACTTACTTGTGACCTTTAAATGACGTCGCTGTAAAGCCCTGTAGTGATTTACAGCAGATGCGAAAACGGGGTATGATTATGAATAGCACAGTGACAAAAATAAGACGCTTTTGTGACTCGGGTACGTCACAAGTAAAGTCCCAAAGAGGTGGCTGCAACTTACGAATGAAAATTCGCGGCGACATCACAAGTGCGATGTTGCAGTGACGACGCCTGGTAGCACGAAGGCAGTCGATGTCACTTAGTGATGGTTTTGCGCCTTATTTGTGACTTTTAAATGAAATTCTTCAAAGCATTATTGCGATTTAAAAAAGTCGCAACAAACGGGGATGTGACTACGAATTGCACAGTGACCAAAATAAGACGCTTTTGTGATACCTCACAAGCGAAGTCGCAAAGATGTGGCAGCAACTTACGAGTGTCAGCTCGCGGAGAAGTCACAAGGCGGAGAAGTCCTCAGGTGCCGTCACTGTGAAGTCGCACTGTGACGCTGCCGCGACTTCAAGCGTACGTCACTGACTGGTCGCATCGGTCGCTGTGACTGTGATGTGAGGTCGCTAAACCGTCACTGGGAGACCTAGGTTGCAATTCGGTCGTCAGGCGTTGTCACTGTAAAGTCGCATTGTGAAGTCGCCGTTGCTGAGATTCGTATGTAACTTGGTTGCGACTTCACTTGTGACGCATGCGAGGGTCACAAAAGCATTGCATTAGCAACGCCTGAAGACGCAAGTGGGACTTTTCTCTGGCGTCGTCGTAAAGTCGCATTGTGACTTAAAACTGTCACATCGACTTGGATGTGACTCACTTTGTGACCACAATGTGACCTTCAGCAGCTCTTTACTTTTTGAGTTCCCTCTTGTAACTCTCGTCTAGTATAGTGGTTAGAATTCTTGGCTTGCATTCAGACGACCCGGGTTCGATTCTAGGCGTGGGACAATGGGTTTCGCAGCGTAACGGTTGGCGGAAAGTATGTTGATTCAATCCAGGTTCTTATATCAGTGATTTCTGATGTCAGTAAAAGACTCTTTTATTTTTTTCAAAATTAAAAAAAATATTTTATGACAGGTCGTCGGGCGCCGTCACTGTGAAGTCGCACTGTGACGCCGCCGCAACTTCACACACAGGTCACTGACTGGTCACATCGTCATGCGCCGTCACTGTAAAGTCGCATTGTGACGTCACCGCGGTCGGACATTCGTAAGTCGCGGTGACTTGGTTGCGACTGCGCTTGTGACGAGCGTCACGGGTCACAAAAGCGTCACATTTTGGTCAATGTGCTATCAGGGTAGTACTTGCACCTCTTTTCATTTTAAAAGATGTTTACATCTAAAGTAATTACGGTTTGTCTTACTGTGGGATAATTACCACGAAAGTAATTAAATTTACGAAATTGAAGGTTTATTATCAAACCCATTTATGCCCAAGTTTTTTTTACCAATTTTTTTTCAATTTTTATCTGCTTAAAACACTTACTTAGAATGGTTTACATATATTTTAGGCTCAAAATAGTTCGCCGTTACCATATTTATTACGTTATTTAACGTCCTGTTTATGGGATATTTTGCAGATATGTGAGGAAAATACGACCTTACTTGACTTTTCTTTTGCAAAGTAATATTATGGAAGGCATCTGTGATTAATTTTAAGCAAATCATTCTAAAATAGTTTGATTTTATGAAAAAAAAAAAGGTCGCAAAAAAAAAAAAAAACTTTCTATGGCTAGACTGATTTGTCTGAAAATAGCTGTTAATAAATAAACTCTGATGTCCAAATAGTGCTCTAACTGGTTTTCTCAAGAAGGAGGACTATTTAACTTGTGAAAAACAGCTTTAGTGAAATGATATACTCATTAACAGGTTTTTGTTTGCAATAACTAACAAGCGTCCCGTTTTTAGGACACTGGGCGTAAATGGGTTAAAGCGTCTACGTTCCTCTCGAGCTAGCTCGTGACCTTAATAAAACTAATGAAAATGTTCATAACTTAATTATAGGGTAGTCTCAACGTTATGTGAACAGTAAAACAGTTTTATTTTCCAAAATTCATAGTTTTGTTAGAACTAGCATTTGAGACACACACGTACTGATTTTTTTTTAATGCATATGTGTAATTTCTATGTGTTCAAAAAAAAGTTACGGCTAAAAAATTGTGAAATCGTGTGTGTGGCTGTCCCACGTATAGGAGTCTCCATAACACCTACAACCTTGAAATATGGTACCAAATTGCTTTGGACTCCGGGGACTTACGCCTCAGAGTGTTTCTAAATTTGACTTAGCTTTTAAAACTTTTTTTAGTTTCAAATTTCATATAAATTGCAATAAAGAGATGAAACTGTTCCCACATCCGTTTACATTCTGCGTCATTCGAAAGAGCTTGTTTCTTCCTTCACAAAATGAAATTTGCTCTCATTTTTAAAAATAATTAGAAGAAACTGCAAGGCTTTCTTCTTCAGAGAAAGTCCTTGACTAAACTCAAGCCTGGAGCTAGAGAGCAAAGTATTACTTTTAACTATGAATATGAAAACGACTTTTTTAGCCGTACAAAATTTTTATATCTAAGGAGCCTATTGCACCTATAGCTGACATTTTATGCAAGTTAGTTTGCACTCCGGTGCTTTAGTTATTTACACCTCATATGAACCTTTGGAAGTATTTTGTCATTTATTGTCAATTTTTTGAATTTTCAGATTTTCAATTCATTTCCCTTCAAATTTTAGCTTCAATGATTTTAACTGCCCCAGATTCCAGTGTAGAAAAGAAAATTTCTCGAAAAATATATTTCTGTTTTTTGAAAAGTATGCCGATGATCTCAGTTAAATGTAACCCTTCAAATACTTGTCAGTTCGCTTTGTGAAAGGGAAAAAAAAGGTATTTTATTTATTTATTAATATTTTTAGTTTAAGAGCGATTGGTTATAATTGCTTTATAGAGTACGTTTTACTTCAAATTAAAGTTAGGTACTTATATTTTCAATAATATCTATGTTCACTTGCACTAACTTGTGTTTTTAGAGGAAGCGACGGGGAGGGGGCGATAGGTGTCAGTCAGCGTCTTGAAGGGGGCAATGACCTCAAAAAGGTTGGGAAACACTGTTATAATCAAAGCTAGAAGAAAAATACTACTACAATATGTCGTAGTTTCTATGAAGGAACTAAAAATTAATATTAAATTCATTTTCTAGTAAGAAAATATTTCCACATTATTCACATACAGCCGTCGGTTTTGTTTAAGAAATTACTCACGCTGCAAGGTTTTTTAATATCTTCGGATCTTTAACTGAAAAGTTTGCAAACAGGAGATAAAGTTTCCACCATACTTTATGGACCATAATAGACATTTTTCAAGTAACAGTAACCCATTACAGTTGCGCATTATATTTTGGCTTCGCTCCAGAAAAATAACTCTTTCTACTTAAATAAAAGAGCTTTAAAAGGGAGGGATGGGGGGAGACATTAAAGCAACGTCTTGCATAACTTTCCAATCTTTAACCGTAAACAACTTCAAAAACAAGAACTCTATTTCATTTTTGACTCAAATTTATCAGAGTTTTTAAAGATTTAAAAAATATCTGCAAAATGTCGAAATCTATTTCGAATTTTACGCTTGAATTTATGAAGGAAAATTTGGTGCTTGACTGACTTTTTTTTAAAGAAAAGGATTTTTAAAGACATGTATAAAAGCAATCTAACCCTTTTGTTACCACCAACAATTGAACACAAGTGTTTTTTTTTTTTTTTTTTAATATTTCCTTAGTAGTGAGAAAATGTGCGGAAATGGGAAATGATAAAACATTTTCAGTTTGCAGGTCCACCCCAGCCCCTCCCCCCCCCAAACAAACAATATTTAACTAATTTTTTAATCATGTATTTGATTCCATTCAGAAAATAAATAGCTCTAAAGATGAAAGATAATAATAAGTAATTTCCAAAATAAATGATACATATATATTGTAATATTCTATGGTTAATCAAAAACAACTTGTTTAATATTCATTCGCTTACTAAAGCAATTACGATATCACTAATTCTTTATGTACTGTAATTTTCAAAACAGATTTCCAACATTTTTACACTTAAGTTCTCTTACCTATCAATTTGACCCACATTGGTCTACTTTCAATTAATTCAATTTCAGTGTTCTAAAAACTTAACCGGCATAATTTATTTTAACTGTTGAAATTCATTTTCTTACTAGCTGCCCGGGCTTCTTGCGACATGTTGATGCATAACGCCCCCCCCCCCTAACTTTTACCTCATTCTGATGTTATATTATATGATATAATTTAATGTTCACAAGATTTCAAAACATGTTACACACGTGGCCCAGCGTTGCACGGGCTTCGCGCCTTTCAAGTAGTGAGGAAAGCTTCAAGAAACTACTCACCGCCAGGGCGGCTCGCTAAGAGGGGCTTCTCGCCTTTACTTTTTTCGTGTATCATAAAATCATTCGAATTATTGAGATGTTGCACAGACACTTTGCGCCTTTAAGATGGTGAGGAAAGTTTCAGTAAGTTCAACTCGTTCAAGGGAAGGAAGCAGACATAGTTACTCAGTTTTTAATATAAGTAGATAGCTTTTCAACTAATTTATGTTTCAAAAAATTACAAGTAGCTAGCGATAAAAGTACTACGTACGTGGCCCGCTAACGAGTTTCATGTTTGATTTAGTTAAGCCTTCATTCTAAATTCTCCTTATCATTGTTATTACTGTTTCATAGCAACCACGTTTTGTAACAATGGATTTCATACTTAATCATTTAGGACAAATCGCTTTAAATTTGATTACTTATTGATATCTTCGTTAATTAAAATCGTATAATTATATAAATTAAAACTAATAAAGTCTGAAAAATTACCAATATATCGGTACCTGGTTCGACTTTCAGTTCATTGGCGTTCAGGAGAAAGAAGCATGACATATATAGAAGCAAGGAAAGACAGAAAGATACTCAGTTTTTAATATAAGTAGATTAAATGAAATATTTTTAAATAAAAAAGACGAGTATAAACATATACTTGTAACTCACACGGGAGTACACGCAGCAATTTGTTTACTAAAATGGGATAAATCACATATTTTTAACACTTAACTGTTCAAGAATTGTGTAGTAGATTGAATTATAAAGATATAAAATTTTCTTTTTCTTTGTAAAACAAACTCCATAACAAATTATTACAAATACAATGTGTTAAAAAGTTATATCAGCAAAAAAGCTACGATATTAAAAAAAAATTATTTTGTTATTTCATCTTGAACGTCACTTTGAAAAATGTTTGCTGTAAATATATTTTCCATGTTCTTTAAATAGAACGATGAAAAGAAAACTGAACGAAACTATTCAGCAAATATTTTAACTATCATTTGTCTCAAACTGATTTGCAGTAATTGAACTCTCAAAATTTATTTGAATTGCACATTATTTCTTTGCTCAAAATTTTTGTCTCAGAGTATTTCTCCGTGCAAGTTTAAAAAGCAGAAAAGGAGAAAAAAAAAAGACGAAGTAGAATCTTAACTATTTGCGAATATTTATTTCTTCGGGCTTTCTACATTCTCGGAATTTAGTTTCAGAAATCCATTACACTACTTTATTTTTGTTTTGATTCCATTCCTAAATTATGTTTTGGATATTTTCCAAGAAAAAAAAATCTACTCGCGTAGTCATATTCTCTCTTGGTTTTCCTTACAACTTGCCACATAAGAATGTCATTATGGCTACGATGAATATTTTATTCTTTCTTGAAAAAATGGGCGCTTAAAATATTTTTGACATTTAAAATTGCTAATAATAAGGCTATGTGCGCCTATTTTTTTTTTTTTTTTTAAGTTTCTTTTCGTTGACAAGATGAAAGTCTTTTTCCCCAATAAATCGTGTGATGTGCACTTTATATTTAATGCTTTTTGCTCTTGTGGAAAATTCTTCTTAAGGGTTACTGGATGTGCTTACGATATTGCAATTTTCTTTCAGCGAATTTTAAAATGTAGGGAATGTGGGGCAAATTGAAGTAGTGACGATCACACACCTGTTTCAAAACGAACACATTCGGAATCTGTTCTGAAAATCAGTGTACATAAAGAAGAAATAATGCATTTTGTAATACAACTATCGTTGAAATGTTATTTTTAATTTTAGGCAGTTATTTTGCACCTTCGAAAAAAGGTGAAATTATTTACTTCAAAAAAACGCGGGGCAAAGGGAAAAACACAACTTTTTTACAAAAATATTCTCTATTTGATAAGTTACAGTAAGTTTTATCAAATGAGTGTGTAAATGAATGAATTTATGAATTTTTAATGAAAAAATAAACAAATAAATAAATAAACAAATAAATGAATTGATTAATATGTGAGAAAATAGATGAATGGAATAGAGAATATATAACAAAATAAGTGAATGAATGAACAAACACGTGAATTTATAAGTACAAGAATGTGAATAAATTAATAAATGAAGAAATACGTAGGTGATTTAGTAAATAAACGCTTAAGTAAATGAAATTATCTATTTCACTTTGCTCCATCCACTTTACCCCGCCAAATTACGTACAACATTTAAAACCAAAACATACAGAAAATGAAATAAATTTAGATTTTACTGGACACCAGTAGATCTCAATTCATAGTTGAAATCATAATTACAAAATTTCATCATTTTATAATAACAAGAAATATTTTTGAAAATACACGAATATTACAATAAAGATGTTAAATTTAGAAAATCACTTGTACAATTTTTTGCGTATATTTTTGGAGCTATTTGTTTTTTGACAGGAATCAACTATATGTATAGGAACTTAGTTAAAATATTGCTAGATAGGTGGCGCTGCAAAGTGTGAAAGTATTTTACCATTTCACTTAATCCCGCTATTTTAATTTGCCCCACATTCAACTGTATATTGTTTTTTTTCTTTTGTACTACTGTGTGATCACCATTTTTTAAACTATTGTCATTTTAAGGATTTTTTTTTCTTTTTTCTTAAATTTGAGTAGTATATTAATTTCTAAAATTTGTTGCATTTTTTTCAAGAATAACATAGAAATCAATTTAAAATTGTTCCCTCCACCCCCGTACAAAAGATGAAATTAAAATATATTGATAAAAATTCTAAATATACAAATTATGAGACATAAAAACAACATAAAAGTTAGTTATCAACCATTATATTTCAAGCAGGGCATCAGTTGATTTTTTTTGCTGTTTATAGTCCCTTGAAGTCTACATTCTTAGACACAAAAGTTAAAGTTTTTAGACATAATACAAAGCTTTAAAAACGAATATTTATACCAAACATTTAAAAAAGTTAGGGTGATGTGTCTCTTTCTGCTAAAAGTTGTGCTCAGAACTATGATCAAACTTTGGGCATTTTTTGTGTTGAATGAATAGTGGTCATTGAAAACTGATTTTCACCCCATTAGGAGTCATAGCTTCAACCGTGGTCTGTGTGTATATCAGGGCCGTATTTAAGGGGTGGGTTTTTAGGGTTCAAACCCCCTCCGAAATTTTTCGAAACTACTACAAAAGTGCTTTTCATATTTTCTCACCGAAAAAAATATTATTTCTATCTTAGTTTAATTTTCTTTTTTCTTTGAAACTGCATTTGAGAAATGAAATTATCATTATTGAATATTTGGGCAAATTAAGTGTTTTTTCTGCAATATCTGCAGTAGCGTACATAGACTAAGGTGCGCCCCCCAGCAAGATTTGTAAGTGCGCCCCCCACCCCCTATTAAAATGTAAAAAATATTTTCCCCGGGTAACCTTTAGTGCTATTTTTCTGGATCGGGCGCCCTCAAACCTCTTGCGCCCTCCCGCGCCGCGGGGGTTGCGGGGGCGCTATGTACGCCACTGAATATCTGTATTTTTATTGTAGTTATTGTAAATATAATTTCTTAACAGTACACCTTTTCCTTCGAATTTTTAATACCACTAAATACACACTAAAATTTAAGTACCAAACTCTGTATTTAACACTTCTTATAAGTGTCGTAAGATAGAATTTCAAAAGTACACCTTAAAATGCGCGTTTATGAGTAAATTCATCGATCCGGGTGTTTTTCCTTCATTAAAAAGATGAGTCTTTTTTTAACATTTTTCATGTTAATACCTTTTTAACATCTATTGTAACCAAAATCAACAGAATATAGTACATGAAATCAAATTTTATTGACTTGATAGATTTCACGAGGAATAAGTTTGCTAAAATCCTCCTTGAAACTAAGGTCTGGTTACGGCCCTGATATATATATATATATATATATATATATATTGTTACAAATCTTGTAAATAGTTGTGGTTTTTCCTGCCTTGCTTTATTTTCATTAGTTTTGGTTTTATCTGACGTCATGTTGCAAAGGTATCTGAAGATATCACTTTTATCACTGGTATACCGGCCCTCTGTAACGTTTTGTAGTTTTTATACTTGCCCTACATTTGATAAGCGTGAAGACATTTTCCCCGCTGAGTGTGTTTTTTTTTTCTTTTTAGAAATTTCATGAATGAATTGGAATACTCCAGATTTTGCTAGAAATGTCCTTAAGTGTATAAAAAGCTGGCCTTGAACACAAGTCAGTCAGTTGTTTTCAGATTTGATCTGGTGACTCGTTTTCGTTCGCTTGGCGAATGGTTGTTTTGCTTTTGTAATTGCTTAATTACTGTTCACGTTTGATACGTGGTGCTGAGTTACTGTTGAGAGTACAGTGTACTGTTTTGCTACCTAATTGCTGGATGTTTAGCAATTGGTTCCTGCTCATATTGTAAATAGTGTAAATACTTGTAAATAAATTTATAGTTACTTCCTCAAGATTGGAATGCTCATTTGAAGAAAGTTGAAGGTGCTACGGACTCGTTACAATATATATATATATATATATATATATATATATATATATATATATATATATATATATATATATATATATATATATATATAAACCGAAATTATGATAGTGTAAAAGCACGAAAACGTAGTGGAAAAATACCGATATTGATGTTTAAGCTTTTCCCCTAAAAGGTCCAAGAATTTTGAATTGTCTTTTTACTCAATATTACAATTTCATTCTTAATCATGGTAAGTGCATGTGACAAAAATAAAATGTTACCCCATATTCGGTGCTTTTAGTCTACAGGTTTTATATCTGTTTTTTCGTAATTTTTCAATGAAAAATTTACATTTGTTAATGCATTTAGATGCAGAATTAATAATTGAAATTCATTAAACCAGTAGCTAAGTCAAATACTAAAAGATAAATTGTGATAATTTTTATACAGTAACCTGTTATAAATTAAAAGTATTTGCATTTCAAATCATAATGTATAATTGAGTTATGATGTATTTATAAATTGTTCTTTATGGTGACGAAATTAAAGGTTTGTTTATGCAAAGAACTTAATATTCAAAAACAAGCATTATGTCGCTTTAACCGCGTACTTTATATTTTTAAATTTATACTTTTTGTCTGATTCATTACTAAAAGATATCAAAAAAGGATTAACATATGTATTACCTATTTTAAACAAGTAAACGAAAATTGAAAGTTTCTCGGCCTATGCTTTTAAACCACATTAATAATTCATACTAAGACTTATTTATTTGTTATTTTCCTCTTTCGTTATTGTTCAGGAAAAAAGGTTTTTAAATTAAAACGGCTCAAAGATCAAATGAAAATATGAACAACAAAATTTCTTTGTAGAATAAAAATTTTAATTAACATATGTAAATGGAAATTAATAAATATCAGCAGTACTGCTTCTTAATTAGAGCTTTAGTTTTGCTTACATTAATAAACAGTTATCACATTTTTAATTAAGAAAATAAAAGCAATTTTAAACTAAATAAAACGCCTACGTTATTAAAAACACTTTCATAATTCTTTGAGAAGAAACTACTATGATAATAATTAGGTTTATACGCTACCTTTACCTTTTTTCCAAACATAATTATCCAATTTATTTGTTTAAATTAACTATTTCAGTTTTCATATGAAGATCGTGTAAATTGTTTTTTCTAGTACGTATTAGAAAATTTTCAATTTCTTGGTTTTTTTTTAACTGATAGTTAAAGCACTTTTTATCTATTGAAATGGGCAAGTTTAATATTCTGATATTAAAATGCACATACAGCACTATACCTCTTAATACAGTTAAGTTAATTATTTTTAAATGATGAAGCTAATAAATGTTCTTTTCCTCTCCTTTTTAAAATTCTTAATGATAATTTGCACTTAAATTATTAATTAGTTACTCATTAAAAAAACACTATATCCTTGAACACACCATGTATATACATAACAATTTCTAATCAGGTTAAGAAAAGCTCAAAAATCGGAAGTTAAGGTTTAAATGAATATCTAAAATCTCAACCTCGCGTAAAATTCTTAGCCTAAAAATAATAGTTAAACAACGTTACAGTGACATAATTTTATTCAAAAGCATAGTAAATAAAATATATTGTCATTCCATATTATTTACTCTGAGTTAAAGATGCGTCATATTATTTATACGTTATTTTTTGAGCCTCCATGTGAAACAGAAGGTATACTGTCATACACTGACAGTATATCCTCTTGTTCTTAGAAAGAAGTAGGGTAAGTCAGCTCCATTACTTTGTAGTTATGTATGGGAGGTGTTTTTTCTTGCTTCTTTGGTGTACTAAGTCAAGTTTGAACCTTGCTATCTTGACTGTGTTGATTTAACCCATTAATGCCTGACTTTTTTTTCCAAAGATATTTTGTATACTGGTTACAAACAGTGTTTAATGAACTGGAAAAATAATTAAAAAACAATATGTAAAAAATAATTGTTTTATCAAGGAAAGAAAAATCGTCCCTTAAAAGTTACGATAGACCCCAAAGGGTACATACTTTTTTTACTTAAATTTTTTCCTGCCTACGATATAATACTTAAAAAGACATTTTATAAGAAGAAATGAAATCAGCAATTAACTTAAACTGAGAATAACTTAGAAAACTTAGCTTTTTTTCTTGAGATTGTGAACGATGCCATTTTTGGTAAAGGTCACATTAAAACTGCTACAGAACACACTTTACAATGGTTATGTGCTACAATCTGTGAATAACGAATTGAAACAATACCAAGGTACTAATTGAACACTATTATTT
>JAXGGA010018152.1:0-22719 GCA_038373865.1 Uloborus plumipes
CTGGTAATGGACCCCACACTACTTCCTTTCTACGTAGTAAATTTCTTAGTAGTTGCTTAAGTGTTAAAAAAAGCTGCTTGGACGTGAGTAAGGTAACAATTCAAATATTTACTTCCCCTAATCTACCACGAAACAATGCAAAAAAATATTTTACAATGGTTATTTTTCTAAATATTGCTGATTTTAATCATCATTTAGTGAATTTTTCGCAAAATATCGCCAATAGCGCCAAGTTGAATCCAAATTCAAAAAAAAAATTTTTCGCCAAATTTGTCGCCAACTTGGCGATATGTCGCCAAGTTGGCGTCAAAACACTTGGCGACCAAAATCTTGGCGACATGTCGCCAAGTGGTGGCGCCAATTCATATCACTTGAGTCTGTATTGAAATTAACATTGATTTACCCCAAAAAAGGGGTAAAAGACCCCTTTGGGAACATTCGAATGCAATCACAAGGGGAGGTGCACAACTAGACCCCGCTCAGAGCCTACATACAAAGCTAGAAGTTTCTACGGCACATAGTTTTTGAGTTATGCGAGCCACATACGCACATACATCCGCACATACGTACATACAGACGTCACGAGAAAACTCGTCGTAATTTACTCGGGGGTGGTCGAAATTGATTTTTCGGTTGTTTGTATATTGTTAGGTACATATGCACGTGCTGACAGGTCGAAAAAACTACGCGACATTCATTCAGGGGTGAGCAACGTCAAAATTTAGACCGAAATTTGAGTGAAATTTTTTTCGTGATCACAATACTTCCTTTACTACGTAAAAGGAAGTAAAAAGAAAATTTTAGAA
The DNA here is from genome assembly GCA_038373865.1 of Uloborus plumipes. Taxonomy (NCBI): domain Eukaryota; kingdom Metazoa; phylum Arthropoda; class Arachnida; order Araneae; family Uloboridae; genus Uloborus; species Uloborus plumipes. The sequence goes on from JAXGGA010018152.1 coordinate 807, forward strand.
TTTCTGCTGCAGAAGTTATTTTTCAGAAAACTTTATTGAATTTTGATCTTAACTAAAAGGCCGAGAAGCGAAGAAACACTTAATTGCAGATATTCTCTTTGAATATAAACACTATGTTAATTTTTTGTAAAATGCTAAATAAACTGTTCAGCAGAAAATCTGTCAGCGAAAAAACCTGCATAAAAATTTTGAATTCCATTTGAAATTCTTCCGATATTTTCAACGATGGAATTATTTTTCAAATTAAAATATTTTTAAAATGTACATCGAGAACTAGAATTTTCTATATTGCATTATATTTCAAATGTAAAAAGTTTAAGGAGAAGTTCAAAGAAAAATTTAATCTCTAATACACACACACACACATTAGGGTGGGGCGAAAAATAAAAAGTTTTTCAGATCAACTTCTAATAGTTGCCAAAAGTTGTCTTTGGTAATAGTTAGCTTTTGTGCAAAATTTGAGAAAAATCGGTTAATATCTTCAGGGGGCGCTGCGATCGCAAGTTTTACCATAGCTTTGTTATGGATTTTATGGTTAAAATATCAAAAAGAATGCCTTTACCAGTCTCTTTGCGTTTTTTTTACTCAAAAGATGTTTTGATGCATTAAAGGCACATGAAATGACTCACAAACATTATTTTATATAATATATTTATATTTTAAAAAAAATCACTTTTTTTCACATTTTTGTTTTTTTTTAAATACTTGAAATATAAATATATCATATAAAATAAATTTTTTGTGAGTTATTTCATATGCTTTGAATGCATGAATATATCTTATGAGTAAAAGAATGCAATGAGATTAGCTAACGGCATTATTTTTCATATTTTAACCATAAAATCCCGATAAAAGCTACATAAAACTTTGCGATCGCAGCGCCCCCTGAAGATATTAGCCGATTTTTCTCAAATTTTGCACAAAAGCTAACTATCACCAAAGACAACTTTTGGCAACTATTAGAAGTTGATCTGAAAAACTTTTTATTTTTCGCCCCACCCTAACACACATCTACTGATGTTGCAATACGTGTTATAAACGAGAGAGAAGAAATTTTTTAAACTAATAAAACTCACTTACTTGTTACAAAAATCCAAATGTTAATAAACGACAGTTTATTTGGCCTGGAATATATCTGGGCGATTCTCTGTGAACTGGTAATTGGCTTTCCGGACTGAGTATTTTAAAAATAATAAAGTGTAATAAAGTAATTATCACTCTTAATACAAGTAAAGCATTAATACATTGTGACCCAATTGTATTTGTAGTGAGAACAATTTAATTTTTTTTTCTAGAAATTATCTAAGCGCCAAAAACACAGTCCCCTGGCTGCCCCAATCCCATAGTCTAACTGTCAAAGATAGTATTTCAAAAAATATATTAACACTACATAAATTTGGAAATTAATATCTAAAAATAGAATAATGAAGCTATATTTTTCTTATGAAATGAGGTATAATTACGTATTTCTAAAACTTAAAATTGTCATGTAAATTCTGTCCGGAGTTTTTCAAACAGTCCCCTGCAACAAATTCAAAGCTGTAATACGAAAAATCTATAACTTTTGTAAAATTTTTTTTGGCATGAAGTTTAAAGTAATCAGTGTGAATTTGTCGAAATCGCCGAGAACGGTGTTGAAACGCTACTTTGCTTACTTTGAGAGCCACATTTGTGCTGAAATTATGCATCAGGGTCGTTGCAAAAACAGTCCTCTGGGAAGTGATTTTATTAATGTCAATAAATTTAATTATAAAACATATTAGTTATTATGTCCACGATTTGTGTCTCAATTTATATGTAGTCTCGTAACCAATTATGCTCCAATAGTTTTGCAGATATTACGCAACAAAGAGCAAAAACACAGTCACCTGGCACAGTCCCCTGCCTATAGTTATACTAGGCGGGGGACTTACCCCCTATCATGATTTATCAGAAAAACACAAACTTCAATTGGCCCTCTTTCAAACCAAAGTAATAGATTCATTTTCTGAGCAATAGTATTATAATTCATGCACGTAATATCACGGCTTGCGGCTTGTTAAATCCCTCTCAAGACGGACATGCACGTAAAAAACTGCCAGAAAAAAGATCTTTCGAAACGGCGCTGGCCGTGAAATTCCATCCTCGCTTCCCCTCTCCTCTCCCGTGGAGAGAGGCGTTACTTGACCACCCCTCTACACGCGGTGCTAACCCCATAAGGACACATGTGACTCCTTTTATTTGTACTTTATTATTGAAGTTATAAGAGACACTGCTGTGAAAATTTACCGAGGAGCCTTTTTCAATACTTCATCACTTCGTTAGGAGCTTTGAAAATATTTAAATATGCAATATGTTATTTATTGGAATTTTTATTAATCACCTGCATCGTCAAATTATCATTCTATACTTTTATTTTATTTTATTTTATTTCTTAAAGATTTTTTTTAGCAAAAATATTTTTTTCAAAAGCAGTTCAGTCTTTTTCGATTATCTCGGGAAAGTAATCGATTAAATGGTGATCTTTATCACACTTTCTATGGGGAAATATTCGGTTCTGGAAGGCGAGGTATTTGTTTTTCGGGGAATAAGCGAAGTTTAAATTAAGCGGGCTGGTAGTATGTAAAATAAATCTTTATAAATAGAGTGGTCCGAAAGTGAAGTTCTATTAGTTATGGCTCAATGTTTGATGCCCACAAATAGCTTGAAATCTCAAGAATCATAAACATCGGTGAAACACCATCCATTGTAGTGACGCACGTTGAAGTTTGCGCCATGTTGTTTAGCAAAAACGGATCCAATAATTTCTCGCGTGGGGGGATAATTATTTCAATTTTTACACCCCGCCCCCTCGCGCGCAAAAAAAAAGCGGATTATGCTTACATAAAATCCAGTTTTCAGACCCAACACTTCACATCGGCACATGCTCTCAACTCCCCCAGACTTACCCAAATCTTCGAAAACTGTACAGTATAACTTAAAATATTGAAATCATGTGTTAATTAATACCACCGGATTGTTTTAGCTCAAAAATCTTTGTTTTTTCATGCTTTTAAATTTAAAACCATTTTCATATCAGAGATGTTACGTCCGTATTACCACTTTGTTACGTCTGTCACAAATTCATGAATTTTTATCACAAACTCTACAGGAAAAATCCACGCAAACTTTATGGTTTTAGAAAGTTTGAAGTCTCTAGAACACGTATTTAACGTATTAACACGTACTGCCTGTTACGTTCGTAAAAGGCAGTTTTTATTTTCTGTAATTGTTTGTAATTAACCCCTTAACGCTCGCATAATTTTGAAGAAAATGGTCATAAAAGTGCCTATTTTTTTATTCAAGAAAATTATATAAAACTCTAAAATAAAACGCTAAAATATAACTCTAATAATATTTTTCTCTAAAAACGTTGCAAATAGACTAGTGCAGCTATCTGGTGTACATATTGAGAAATAAAACATGATTCCGGGCATAAGAAATAGATTGTTTTATTATTTTTCGCGCATTATTTTTGAACACTTCAGCCCGGAAATATCACGGGCGCGAGAAATAGAGGACGAAACTTCACCCCGTCATTTTCACGGGAGCGAGAAGGAAGGGGTTAAGCAATCAGCACGCAAATTTAATATAGCATAAAGACCATCAAGTTCTACTACAAGAAAAATATTGAAGACTTTCATCAACCCTTCATTTGTTACTTTTTTTTTTTTTTTAACTTTGAAGTACGTTTTCAGTGCGAAAAGCTCAAAAAACCGTTTAAAGGTTTTTAATTAATATCTTCATTAATTATCCGAAGACGCAACCCAGCTAAGAACCTGCTCAATCAACTCCTCTTTCGAACAAAATAATTTTTTTTTTTTCAAAATCGGTCCATCTGTTTAGGCGCTAGAGTGGCGCAGACTGATACACAGATACATAGATACACACACACGTCAAACGCATGAAACCCCCTTCCTATGTGTGTCGGGGATTAAAAAGTAATTGTTGATGATCCCATTTTACGTAATTATAAATTAATAAAGTTTCTGTATTTGACTGAATATTTAGAAACTGTCGGTTTTGGATCTCATCTATTACAGCGTATTTTTAAATATATAAACAATTAGAAATTTCCCATGTGTTTTCATAAAATAATTGATTTCGGACGTCTCTAAAATAGGTTTAGAGCCCTTTTTAAAAGTTATTTTCATGGTATTCAAAGAAAAAAATTATATTTTACTTTTTAGAACAATTATCAGCTGCATTTGAAGTCTTTGATTTTCCTTTTTCAGAACCTGCCCCACCCCACCCGCTAATTTTTAGATGTAAAACCAGAGTATGTGCATCATTCGTAAGAGTCCCATGTATTTTTTCCCTCTTAAATCTTATAAACATTTCATGCTCGAGCACGTGTCACATCACAGATACTCAGTAAAAAACTTCCCATATCATTTACATGTATTTAAGTGAGAATCAGAAAAGAACTGCATAGTGACAAACAATGAGAGCCGTGAATCCCCAGAAATATAAGCATACATTAATATAAGATTCTTAATTTCCTTTTTTGGGGGGGGGGAGGGGGTTACTGTGGTTCTGCGACGCCATTAGTATGCAACTTGAAATTCTTTCAATATTTTCACAATTTCTTTTAGAATAAGAAAGACTTTTTGGACATGAGGCTCGATTGAGCCCGAAACTCTGTTTCTACGCCAAAAGATAAGTGAAATAATTGTGGAGAAAACATCTAAAAAAAGGATTTTTTTTTTATTATTTTTTAAAAGCTGTAATCCTTATTCTTACACAGATTTTTAAAAATGATATCTTCAAACTAAAAGGAAATTTTGCAATATTTTTTGTTGTTCTAATGTTGAGTTTTGAGACTACAGGACTAAACTGTCCTAATGCTGGTACATATTTTTAGGGACCATAGTCTTCTCTCTGATGTAAAATTTAAGCAGGGGCAGTGCAAAGGGGGCAAGGAGGGGCAACTGCTCCTACCTAGATCAGGGCCATGGACCTGTGATTCCCCCCCCCCTCCACTTTTTTTTTCATTACATGTTGATCATGTGTGCAAGATCGTATTACATTATTCGGTAAAATTTGAAACTCCATTCGGGAAGCCCAAATCAGAGCATGTGCTTAATTACAAGACCTTTTTTCATAACACGCACAACTGACATCGGATTAGATTATTAAGATTTTTACAAGGCTAAAACGAAAAAAGAATTTTTTTAAAAAGTTCTAGCCCAGTAAAAAAAAATCATGTAAAAATTATTCTCCCCTCCCCCTCATTTAAACTGTTTCCTCTTACAAACATCAACGTGTTCTAAAGAAAATATTTAAGCATATATGCTAAGTAGTTTCTTCCCTTGAAGTCTCGTGAAACTGAGTGGGGTGGGGATCATTCCAGGTACTGGTTAAATATTTCAGAAATCTGGCAAGAGAGACATAATCATACTTAATTTTCGTTTCAATCACTATTCTGTCTCTGAATGTAAATTGAATAAATATAATTGCGGAAGGTTCTTTGTTCACTGCGACATGTTAAATATTTTTATTTTATTATTTTCTTTCATAACCAGAAACACTTGTCCAGACATGGGATCCATTAGTTTAAGTCCATTGCTCGGATTCTGTACCAAAAAATTAGTGAAAAAATTGTGAAATGAAAATAACGTTTTTGATTTTGAAAGGATACTTTTTTGTGTGTGGGGGGGGGGGAATACCGCCATGAACCTCTCTCATTGTTCCAAATGTTTCTGAACTTTTAACCTTCGTAAAACAAAAGAACAATTCGTTAACGAATAATATAATTTCTCCCTTCTCCTCCTTAAAACTGAATAAGATGGGGGCACTACCTCTAAAAACTGTTGGGTTGGGGTGGGAGGATGGTTTAATTCATATTCAGGTGTCATTTTGCATAAAGGTAAACAAGAAGGGTGAGAGAAGCACTTTCTGATTTTTTTTTTGCGCAAATAAAATGTTGACAATTCACAAAAACTCAAAAGCAGTTATGTCCCCCCCCCCTTTTCTTTTGAGTTGACGTAAGACTAGGCCTTTCAAGTCATTAATTGATTGAAAAAAGATAAGTTCTGAACAGAAAAATATACTAATTTTCCAAAGATGTTGCAGCATAAAATGCTGCTGAAAGACAAAAAATTCGGAAAGAATACTTTTTTTGTCAAAATAAGCATTTTATTCTTATCTAAGCCATTCCATTTTGAAGCAATAAAACTGTCTTCTCGTGTTTGAGAGTTACAGAAAAGCCTATTTTTATTGAGGGAAATTGAGGCACAAGGGGAGAAAATTTATATTTTTGTTAAAACTGCATTTTATTTCAAGACAGAAACGAATGATGGCAACAAAATGAGTGAATAATGACATAATTCTCCTCGAAACCCTTGGTTTACTGCAATATTGCGAATGCTTGAGTGCTATATTTATCTATATAGGTACATGTAATAATTTATTAAGCAGAAAATTGTATTCCCCACGCCCCCCAAGGATGGGTCGTGACTGACTAATGGGTCAGATTTTCAGATTCCATTTTTTATGTAAACAATTCGGATGATTATTTTACTGGAAATGGTGTACGGATTGAAATAATTATTTTTTCGGCAAATATTCAGAAAAAAAATCAATTCAAATGCTGAACATAGTTTTCCCTCCAAATTATTTAGTTTATACATTGCACTCGAGTTTGAATCGACAATAGGTACGTATTTCCTCCACGTGGTTATCGCGAGGCACTGTTAGCCCTCTGGTTACAAAAGAGGGAAGAATGTGGGCGGTGTAGAATCTTCACCTGTCATGTCAGGAAGGACTTCCTGAAGTGACAAGTCCCCTTTCAACTTAAACTCGTTCGGGGGGGGGGACGAATTCACCACTACGAAAATGCGTTGCCGTTTGGAAAGCATACAGTTCAAGTTTTCTCCTGTGCTTAAAAAGCGTTGACTGAAAAATCCTGTTCTCTCGAGAGGGTTATACGAACATTTCAGAAAACCGTGCCCGGACAGATTTTGTGAGAAAAATGACGAGTTTACAGAGAATCGCCCATATATTCTTGAAAACTCAGTGAAGCTAAAATAAAAAAAAACCCTTCCACCGCTGCCATTATATATTTTTATGCAGTTTACGAAACGAAAATGTCACTGAGAACAAACACAACACAATTAGAGGAATTAAGAATACTTATAATTCAAAGATAAAATGGCGCGAAAGATACAATTGTATCACGTAAATAAAAGCAAAGTACTCATCACAAGCTGTCTACGAACATGATATGCCTGTGCCTTACCTCAAAACGTACTAATGGAACGCTATGTTTACCTTTTTCAGTAGTTTTTTTATTCATTATAAGGCAGCGTATTTGAGCTCTGCAGTTACGAATTACTGTCTAATCTTTTATCGTAAAACCTTCCTCGCATCTGCGCATGCCTGAGGTCTCTTCGGATTTCCTCAAAATAGGGGAGAAATGCGAAGTAACATTCAACAGGAAGTAAGAAGCGAACGCACCGGCAACAGCGTCTCGTTATCCTATCACCCTTTTTTCAAATGGAAGCGATCGTGACTGCCAGGCGCGCAATACGCAGACAGACAGTAGACGATTTCTTTTTTGAACGACGAGATTTTCCAGAAAATATACTTCAACTTCTTTCCTCATCGCAGACGAGATTTTGAAGCATCGTTTTCATTTAATGATGATAAAATGTTCAATAAACAAGTTAAAACAGTTGGACTTTGGACTATTGAAATATATTATTGTCTAAAGACGATTATATATTCGAGAAATTGTTGAAAGGAAGTCATGAAAGTTTTTTTAAAGAGACAAATTTATTGATGTTAAGCGAACACATCGAAATGAATTGACTTTCGCTACTAAAATCGTCTGCTATTCTTGCAAGCTTTTTTATCGAACTCCCGCCTTTGGAGAAAAAAAAAACTGTTTGAAAAAAAAAAGCCATTTCTGAGCAATTTTTTACCAAAGGTTGTGCTTAGTTTGGCAAAACCTGATTGCCATTTAAACTTGCAGCACGGAAATTGGATTTGAAGTAAAAGTTGTGAAATTGATTTGTTTCAGGATAGTTTTATAGCAATTCTGACTTCAATGTCCTGAAATGTCGAACTTACTACATAAACAAGAATCAAGAATACAGTGAAAAATAGCTTTGAAATTGCTAACTTTGGTTGTGGAAAGCTTCTTAAACCTGTATTTAGTAAGTTTTAAAAACCCAAAATAATTATATGCTTGTTTAAATTCAGCCATGAACTGAAACTTAACTTTATTGGGTGCCATGTAATTGAATACTTTGGTGAAAGAGAGAAGGGAACCGCTCCCCATTCAAGCATTGCAAAAATTAGTTGTAAAAACTAATTTTAATAAATGATTCTGTTCTTTATTTTTCATATGTTTGAATTTGCGTCTATTAAACAAATCTCAATAAGTGCTATGCCGCCTGTATGTTGTTAGTTATGTGTTGGAGTGATTCCGTTCTACTAGGCTCATCTTTCCCATTGGGCACTCTGGGGACGTGCCCAGGGCCTCACCATTGATAGGTGTCCCCAATTCCCACCAGATCTCAAAACAATAACTAATAGTTATAACCAAAGAACATTTTTATGTCAAAAACATGGAACGATAATGACTGAGAGTGCTAAAATAGTAACTTTTCTAGAATCCATAAATTTAATGTGGTTGTTTAGAAATAAAAATAAATTTCGAACCACACTTACCTACTTTCTATGTCTATTCTCACAAAATAGAGCTAATCATAAACAGGGTGCCCCATTTATCATAATATACCTCGATCCTCCGACATTTTAAAGACGATCTTCGTTCTACCTTAAAAGACACGTAGAACTAGGTGCCGATGGCACAAGGGAGGTCAAGTGGAGGTTTAAATCCCCCCTTCCCCCCTAGTCTCTAGAAATGAGTTCTTCCTTTCTTTTAGTACTATTTTTTCGGTAATAATTTAAAAACATTTCTTCTTCAGCCATTAACGAATAAGTGATTAAAATCTCACATTTTATAGCAATTTCAGTTCAGATTGGAGTAATTAACCAAGAAAGAAACTAAAAAAAATCAATCTTTTAACTGTAAACTAGGGTCTCCCCCCCCTCCTCCCCTCTAAAATCTCTCAAATGGGCACCCATACATCATGTAAACACCCAAAATACGGAATATTGACAATAATTCAAGCAATATTTGGTTCGAAGAAAAAAAATAATGCGATACTAGTTACAAAAACCCTTTTAATCTCAATACAATACAATTAAATAAGGTAGTAGTCAGTTATCCAACGCCCCCATAATATGATTTTTCTAAAGAAATAGACTACCATCACGTTGTTGGATACTCGTAGGCTACGATTTTGCAAAGAATCCCATCCATGGCTCCACTAGATGTCGCTGTGTCGCTCTACTTAGGCTACCACAATTTTTGAAGTCCCTACCTAAAATGAAGAAACAGCCGAGCTTCCTAATTCTGCCACTTGAGCGCTGTCTGGCTGAACTTTTCATGACAACATTGATTAGTTTTGACAGATGATGGAATTCGTTCGAAAACGTAAAAAAGGTAAAAAAATTCCTGTTTTTATAGAAAATTATTTGATTTTTTGTGCAATTTTTATTTGAAATAAGGTTTTTCTTTAATATTACTACTTCCTTGTTACTTTAATTCTTTTATTTCGCGAAGAATAAGTTATTTTAATTTGTATTTATCTCGGAACTCGGCGAATAAATTTCTGTCATAACTTTTCGTTAAAGTTCTAAACATTTCATGTATTCTTAAGGATTAAAACAAAATGAAAAAAACTTTCTATTGATCAATAGAATTCGTTACGTATTGACCTTAATCAACATTATTAAAAATTTTAATACATAAAAGAATTCTATCATGAAAAACACTGAAGAAATGGTAAATAGAATTTTATCTGTCCTTTTAAAGCTGTCTAACTTCAAAAAGCATTTGTGCAACAAGTCTTAATTTTTTTTTAAATATGTTTTCCTTTTCTTTCTTCTTTCTCCCGAGAATACTTCTATTCGATTTTTTTCAAAATAAGAAAATATTTTGACATTTTAAATCAACTGCATTAAAAACTTTTTATACGGAAAGTTCAAACTGTTTTTTTTTCTTTTTTGATTTCATGCTATAAGAGCTGAAATAAAACAAGTGCATGGCTTTTATTTCTTTTCTTCTTTTCCTTCCAAAAATCCATTTATTCTTTAAATATTTTCACTCTTGTGTATCAAGTCTCATATTAGGATGTCAAGTGTTATTAAAAACCTGTGAAATGGGTTCTACAGAATACAGTCGAGTCCGCTTGTTAAAATATCGGTTAAAAGAATATCCCGTTTAATACAATATATTTTCAATGTCCCAAACCGTTGCAATGCATTATTTTGATCATGGATTATAGAATATCTAATCAGAATTCTTTTGTGGTAAAATGGCTATTTCGTTACGCGGGCTCTACTGTATTTCATTTTGAAACTTTCACTTCAAATTTAATCAGGTGGAGGGGGGGGGGTAGGGTCATTGCGCAGACTGCGCCATTGAATTTTTCAGTGGAGGAGGTGTTTAGGTGAGGGCACTCGCACTGGCTCTCTTGGGGACCTTTGTGGTATTTGGAGAGGAGTGCACCATTGATCTGGGGGGTGGGGGGGTATACTTGGCTTTAATTTGTAGTAAATGGTTATTTTCGTGGGAAAACTAAGGCGAACAAACATTGTTATGATTCACTTAATAATTGCATGTATTATAGACGCATTTTTCTGCTGCAGGAATCCCCTTGGCGCAATGCGTACTAAAAAAAAATTCTTGTTTCCTCAAAACAACTGTATGCAAAACATTGCATACTATCGTTGCCCGTTACCGCTTTGCCTCTAGTAAAATTTGAAGGATTTTTGCTGCATGCTCATTTGTCGCTACATGCATTGTTTATACGAATTTAAAAACTAATTGCTGCAAATATAACGTTAAATTGAAGCATAAATTTACATTTCAGAAAGTAAACTAATAAATTTGTATCGATAAACCCAGTAGAAAAATGGCATAAACAAAGTGTAATGTTTCTTATCAAACACTGGAAAATATATAATTAGCAAATTATAAGAATTTTTGTCATAAATAAATAATAGAATGCAAAAGGTATTGTTCAAAAACAAAAAAATATTTCCACAACTAAAAATAAATTAATCCTTTGCAGATAATAAAGCTGAGCAAAATGAACAAAATCATACTGAATAAAGTAATAAATAGTTTTCAGTTAATAGAAAATGCCTTTTCAATGTGCATTAAAGTAGGAATTTCTTGTTTTGTAATTAATGCATCACAATATTGTTTAGTTGCACCAGACAGATTATACTTCAATAAAGCTAAGATGGTAAAATATCATTTCACAAACGTAGCTAAGTCAGAATTGCAAGCAATAAAGAACAGCTCTTTTGCAGCATTTTAAGGCTGCAGTTTTGGCCTTGCTTTGGGCTCATCAGTCGGAATAGCTCTAGCAGAGTTGCAGATAAATTACCTCATATAGAAACTGAGTATATCTTCACTCTAGCTAAAAATACTTGCAGCTAAAAATATTTTAGGGCAGCAAAGAGAGGTCCGGAAACAGGGTACCGCAATACTTAAAAAGTGTGGAGATAATAGATCAGGGTAAAGTATGTTTTGTTACCAGTGTGAAGATATACCCAACTTTTAGATAAGGTTGTTTTCCAGCAGTTTGGTAGCGGCTATTTCTGTCAGATGCTCCAAAAGCAAGAATGAAACTACGTTCTTTTTATGATCTAACTGAGAGCTCTTCAGCATTTGTTTACAATTCCGTTTCAGCTCCTGTTATACGGCTGTAATTTGTAGCTGTTTGCCCTTAGCTTCGTCATAGCAGTGTCTTTTTGTCGGCAGAAACCGATTTCTGCCGGCAAAAAGCCAACCCTTACAATAACCCAAATCAATGCAACGCAGTAATTTCATTACAATGATTGACCCAATATTTGTTTTTTCAAATATGAACTAGTGTAATTATCAGTATAACTACTAAGTGAAATTAACAATACTTTTACTTTTACTAGTCGGGAAAGTACTCATTTTTTTCCTCATATTAGTCACTAGCTGCGTGGCCCGGCGTTGCACTGGTTTTAATGTAGTGAGGAAAGTTTAAAAAAATTACTCGCCGCCGAGGCGGCTCGCCTTTAAAGTAGCGAGGAAAGCTTCAACAAACTACTCGCCGCCAAGGCGGCTCGTCTTTGAGCAAACAAACAAACAAACTCTACAGCTTTATATTATAAGCATAGATTTCTTAACTGTTGGTAAGTGTTGTGCGCAGTTCTTTTCATGAAAATGTTTACAAAATTTACTTTCAAACTGAAATGAAGCTATTTTTTATGTTCTGTATTCGTGTAGTAAGTTATTTCACTGTGCTCAATTTCTGCAATGTTCATTATGTTTCTGCTGAAAAAGAAAAAAAAAAAAACGAAAATTACTTACTTTCTCTGCCTTATTATTAAATTTATCAATTCTGTCCCTCAATTTGTACATAAATATCTTTTCATGCCCGGCGACCTCATTCTATTAATGGTGAGAAACTTATTACGCAAAATTTTTTAATGATATCACCATGGTTAGAAAATGTTAGATCTCAATTTGTAAGTAATTTTGAACTATATGAGAGCAAATTTTTATGTTTTGTACTTTAGTCGTTTATTATCAGCTTACTGAAAATGAATTTGTTTAGATTACTTGACTTCGTAATGACTTTGGGAAAAAAGCAAAAAATAATAAAAGGGCCTAAATAGTTTTATTTTAATATTGATCATCGTGTTCACGAGATTTTGCATCAGATCTATTTTTACGCATTCTGAGCTTTCTAAGGATATTTATCGCACTTCCTTCATTCTGAAAAGGAGCAAATGCCATTCAACGGGAAGTGAAAGCAGTAAGTAACATCGTTATTGTTAAAAAATATAAATAAATAATAATAATAAATGAACAAATAAATAAGTAAATAAACAAATAAAATAAATGCCAATTAATTGGCAAAAATTCATTAAGCATAGTTAGTTACATTACATATATTCTAAGCTCTCAAAGTAATTTTATTGCAAACATATTTTTTACATTAAAGCTAATTAATCGGCCAAGATTGACATACAGTACAAACTGAAAAGTTGCCGACTCCCGATTATTTCCGATTTATTATTGCACCACCATTTTTAACCTCCGAAAAATAAGGTCGCTTATTAATCTTTTATAAAGAATTTGGGCGCTTTTTTCCCTAGAGGCAAATTGAAAAGCTTCAATATGAATTTATGTTATAATTTCGTGAAAGGAAGTATAATTAAAAGTTTTTGTGTATAAAATGCATCAAATAAATAATTACTAATTGTTATGTATTAATGTGTTTTTGTTCTATTCACACCCATGTATGAAAATAACAAAAATAAATAAATAAACAAAAATATAATTTCTACTATTAAAAAATATTTCCTGAATAAAACGCGGCGCTTTAAATTAAAAAAAAAATATCACCTCTGAATTAAAATGCGATAGAAAAAAAAAACAAAATGAAAAAATAATCCCACACCAAAACTCGGCACTTTTTAAAAAGCTATTCCGTAGTGTTTTCAAACTGAAACTTAATCAAGCGGAAATACTGGCGAAAAACTGTCAAGCTAAAACGATGATGCATTTTCAAATATATGCCAAGCGCGCCAAGGTAATATCAAGTAATTTTCAGATTCATAGCGCTAGATGGCGCTGTATCACTAAACTTTACGTGACGTAACTCAGTTTCCACAAAATTCAGCGATTGTGACGGCCAGTATAGATCTAGTGCGGCCATGTCCCATCATAATTAGTACTGCCATCTATGAAGCAAAGTAAGAAGCTTTGCTGAAAATAATATATTATTATTTAATAAATACTGAAATTCTTCTGCACAAAAATGTAAGTAAATTGCGAGTTAAAGTCATGAAAATAAAAAAAAGAAATTTGGATTTTGAATAGAATTTAGATATATAAATATTATTTTCAGTAGTGTCTACAACTTTCGCTGTGAACATTAAAAAAAGAATGAAAGCTTAAATTCTGTGAAAAATAATTCCACAAAATTTTCTTCAGAATAAAAAAAAAACAGCCTTTCTGGATGCAAGAATATTCTGACGATATTTTTAAAACATTAAAATTAATATTTTCTTTGCTATTCAATTTTTCAATGTACATTTTTAGATCTAATTTAAGCAAAAAAAAAATGCGAGATTCCTTTCTACTTCTTAAACTCTTTCATCATTAGAAAACTTCAGACAAGACAAAAATATGTTTTGCCTTTCTGAAGTATTATGTAGCAGAATATAGAACAACTATACCCCCCCCCCCTCAAAATAAAAAGTAAGAAAGTATTATGTTCATTTCAGGCACATATCACAAGCTTTTCAGCAGATGTACTTTTGAATTTATATCCAGGGTCCCTCCAATAAGAGAGGTCACGGATGCGTCAATTTTTTCTGACTCACAGTTCAGCAAATTTTAAAACAGAGCGTTTTGATAAAGTGGATTTTGTTTACTTTATTAGTTTTTCATAATAATGTTCAATGTTTCTTCGCATTAGTTTTTTTCTTTCTTTTTTCTGTGTGTGTGCATGCATAGATTTTATCATTCAGTGAAATTCGGGATTTCATTCGGAAAACTGAACAATAACCTCCACACAAAAATTTAAGTTTGGGACGACCCTAACTTATATCTTCAGATCCGATCTAAAAGTATCATGCACCTTAAATTAACACAGTGTAAAATTTGATTTATGTCACCGAACAATGTTATTTGTGCGGGAAAGGCTTTTGAGTTCGCCACTAAAATTTACCGTCAGAAGAATAAGAAAATTTAAAAATAAGTAATCAATGGTTACTGACTTTTGCGTACATGAATAAAAATTTTCCATCAACCGTCGACGCCCGGCTAGCTCAGTCGGTAGAGCACGAGACTCTTAATCTCGGGGTCGTGGGTTCGAGCCCCACGTTGGGCGATCTTTTTTCTTCCATGGTTCAATTTTTGTTCCATGGACTTGACGCTCTTCTACAAAATATATTTCACTGCAAATCGCAAGTCGCCTCATAGTTGTGGTCAATTGTAACAACATGAATTTTAGTGCGAGACGTTGTAAGTTATAGAAAATGCTATAAAAATGACACGGATTTTATTTTTAATTCACACACTGGAATTTTTAAAAAGTATTTATTTATTTACTTTTTTTCTTATTTGTTTGTTACTAAAAAGTACGAGAAAATTCTGTGTTATAAATCAGCTCTTAGAAGTATAAATACACAAAATATTTTAAATTTAGATTAAAATTCAGCTTTAGAATCATTTCAAATTCTCATCATACTCTGTATGAAATTTTGCATTATATAGTTAGAGTAATTTTTACATTCCTAATGTGCTATGTAGTCTAAAAGTTTTTTCTTTTCGATACAGTAATCACAACATGCTACGTTCACTTGTTCAAACTTGGATTGTGTGCAGGATTACATTTTTCGGACAAAATATTTTCTGATTGGTACGATACTGAACAATTCAAACTAACACAAAGTAATGCAATCTATTTCTCTCTTATAGAAGCAAATAGAGCCAAAAAAAAAGAAAAAAACTGGTAGAAAGAAGAATCTAGGAGCCGCAGAAGAACAGAAAGAGAAGATCAAGAATAGTGTTATTCTTATGTTTTATTGACTGTCAAACACATTAGAACTTAGAGCTTATATTTCACCAGAAGAAAAAAAAAAAATATTTTTTAACCCATTTATTGCCAAAGCTGCCCGAAAACGCATTTCATTCAAAATCGTTGTTTTCGTTTTTTTTTTTTTTTCTTGCATTCAAATGCATGTTCAAATGTAATTGAGGACAAATAATTCACAGACAAAAAAGTAACTAATTGATTAAAAGAAGAATATTATCTATGTAACAGACATTGAAAAAGATTTAAATCTTAATCGGGCAGTAACTTGCTAATGTAAAACTTATTTGCTGTCAACATTATGCTCATTAAAAAAATTTCTTCAAAAAAAAAGTAATATATACATATAATGAGGTATTAAATGAAACTGCAAAAATTAAAAAAAACAAAAATACCCCTTCAATTTAGAAAAATCTCACTTCAAATTTTAGTCGGGGTGAGAATTCTCGCCTCATTTTTTTTCCCTAATGTAAACCCTGCATGAAATAAAGAATTTTTTTATTCTTTTTTTAATTTCAAAAAATCCATGACACACACAAAAAAACTACTCAAACATGAGGACACTTTAGTTTGAAAAAATAATATATTAAAAAAAAAAAAAAAACTTGAAAAAACTTTTCTCTAATGAATCTGCACTTCCCTCTAAAGTTCATACTCTGTGAATGTTTTTTAATCGTCACTTGAAAGAAATGACATTTATTGTTGTCATGTCAAAAGTTTCTTCGCGCTTGTTGTTTCATCATGGAAGCAAATAGACCGTGTCGTACTGTCCTCCAAGTGTTATTCGTCATAGTACCATGCACGAGTTCAATTTGCTGTTAAGAACAAAAAAAGAAAAAGAGAAAAGACAAAATTGGGGAAGAAAACAGATTAAAAATGAATTTTTGCTTAGAACAGCTGCTACAGCTATTTGTAAATTTATCGGCTGCCGTGCTTCCATTTATTATTTATCAATTAATCACCTAATGCAATGTTTTGGAGTTAATTATCGTCTGTGTTATTTATTGTCTTATTTGGAATGTCAATGCTCGGGAAAAGTGAATGGAACAATTAAAATGTTTTGATGTAGAGTGACTTGTTTATTTTTCACGCTTAATTTTAAACCATTAATGCCTAGCGTCCCTTTTTAGGGACGGTCCAAAAAAGGGTCTGAATTTCCCCCAAATGAACATTTCAACCAAATAATAGTGCTCAATTAGTACCTTGGTATTGTTCCAATTCGTTATTAACAGATTGCAGCACATAACCATTGTAAAGTGTGTTCTGTAGCAGTTTTAATGTGATCTTGATCAAAAACGACATCGTTCACAATCTCAAGAAAAAAAGCTAAGTTTTCAAAATTATTCCCAGCTTCCCAGTTTATGTTAATTGCTGATTTTATTTCTTCTTATAAAATGTCTTTTTAAATATTATATCGTAGGCAGAAAAAAATTTTAGTAAAAAAAGTATATACCCTCTGGGGTCTATCGTAACTTTTAAGAGACGATTTTTCTTTCCTTAATAAAATTCCTTAATAATCCTCCTTTTTTTTTTTGCAACAGCAAACCAAGAACGAAAATTTGTTTGTAGAAAATGTGCTACAAATAAAATCGTATCTAAATACAAAAAAAAAAAAAGTTGAGCTTACACATTTTTAACATTAGTTGATTGAATAAGCGTCAATTTTTAAACATTATACATAGATTTTAGTCTCGTACCCGATTTTACGTTTTCCCGTTAGGTACGTTTCTTATCACTTCTCCGACTGGAAACGTAAAATCGAGGTTCATCTGCAATTTCCTAACTAAGAATTTGTCCACTGTCTTCTGTTTCGAACACGTGTGGTGCCTGAAAATTCTGCCTATGCCACATGTTACAGTGCTTGCAAAAATTTAATAGCTTGGCTCTGATAACTTGAACTCCGATGGGCGAAGGAGTTTCCTTATCCCAAAGAACGAAAACATCCCCTTCCTTCACTATCATCGTCCAAGGTCAGACGTCTTGTTATCAGAGCCACTATGTACGGCTCAATAAAATTGATTTTTTAAATTTCTAGATACATAGTGGATTTGTGAATTTTCAGAAGGGCTGAACATTTTCGAGTCCACAGTACACTCTCGTTTATCCAAAAAAAAAAAAAACACAAATAAATAAACGAAACAATTCTCTTCCTTCAACATCAAAGACCAACTCTTTCAAGGGCCGCCACCTTGTCTAGTGGTCAGAGTAGTCTGCCACGGATGGCGTGGTCCCGGGTTCGAGTTCCGGCTTGGGCATGGATGTGCTTTCTCTCTCCTGTCCTTGTTCTTTCATTGTGTGAATGTGTTAATGTGTGAAAGGCTGCCTACCCTATGGCATGCGTGTACTGCGGAAGTCGGACTTCACACCAAATTACGGTACACTTGGAAAAGTGAAGCAGCACACCCCAAATTGCCAAACTGGCTGGCACACGGCAAAAAAAAAAAAAAAAAACTCTTCCAAGGTCGACATCTTGATGTCAGAACCCCACAGTACGGTTCAATAATATTGATTTTTTAAATTTCTAAACACATAGTATATGTACAAAAAATTGCTTCAAGTCTTATGCCAACACGAAAGACGAATGAACTCAAAAATAAACAAGTAACTTTCCTCCTTTATAAAAAAAAAGTTTTTTCTTCAATTCTTTGGAATGATTGAAGACAAAACTTCACAGTTTATAAACATTTGTCTCTCTCTTTCATTACCACCTTGTACCTTTCCAATCACATTTCCGGTTACGGTTGAAAATTGTCTTCCGGTTCACTAAGTCCAGCAGCCTTTTCTTTCTTTCTTTTTCTTTCTCATTTTTGCTTTATTTTTTTTCACTCCACCGTAACACCCTCGCTAAACCATTTTTCCCTGCTTGACCCCGAAAAATGGACTTTCCTAGACAGGTAATGAATGACAAGAGTCGATAATTGTCTTAGAAGCTGGCAATTAAGGAAAAAAGCGCCAAGATCATAATGGGAGTATATAAACTCAAAGTGAATGTGATCTTCTCATTCAAAAACGAAATTCATTGACGATTGGATTACTAAATAGCGGGAGCTGAAGATTTGAAAACCATGAACAAGTGTTTGGTAAGATTATTTCTCTTTTCAGGTTTGTCACAGAAAATTTTGCATAAACGTTTTGGTGGTGAGTTACGCAGAAAATTTGCAGACATTTTTTTTTTTTTTTTTCTGTGTATAACTATACTCGGTTACTTTAAAATAGGCGTATTAAGTTTAGAAGTTTTGCCTCATCTCCATGGAAACCGTACGAAATAAAACAGCTCCACTCTTTCTTTTATGCACTGCTGTTGAGGCGTTTCATTTATTTTATGTTTATCGAATTCGGCGGTACGCTTTTATTTATATCTTCACTAGCGGTATAAAATTAAAAGTTCATGTTAAATAATTGATACAGCAGAAAGAATACTCTATTTTAGTTAGAATTCAACGATAATTCCTTAAAAGTGTGATGTAAAAATAAGCCAAAAGGGAAAATAAGAACAATTTTGTCGCTTACAGAAACCAACAGAAATCTAACCAAAGTTTAAAAGAAGAAGAAAGTTTTCTTTCCTAACTTCAAAAATAAAATAATACATTTTCCGAAATGAAACACTTTAGAAAGAACGTTGCAATATCGCAATTTGTACTATATTTTTGTAATTTACCGAGTTTTAATTCCTTAAAAACTGAGAAAGTAAAAACAGACGATTTTTACCAACAGTTAAATAACACATTTTATTAATGCTAGGAGTATGGATTGTTACGAAAACAAATACATTTTGAAAATTATTAAGGGAAAAAGAACGAAACAAAAAAAGGTATAAAAACGCAACCATGGTAACGGCATGAAAAGTTAATTTCCGTTGTGATAAAATAATTCATTTCGTCTTTATTTTCAAATTTTATTCTCGAGCTTAACCATTTTAGAATCGTTTGGCTTGCTTTGCTCAGAATAAGCCTTGAATTTCTGGGATTCTAAAAACAATTATTGCAGCTCTTCTAATGCTCGTAGAAACTTTTAACTGATATCGTTTTTAGCAGAAAATTTTAAGATTTCGAATGAGATAAGACTTGAAAATGTGTATGAAATATTTCTTCCCCATTTTATTGAATTTGTATGAAAAATGAGCTAAGAATTAGAATAGAAAAAGAACGAAATAAAATATTCGAAAAAACGCTTCGCGAAGCACACACCCATGCTACGAACTAATTTTGTGCCAAATTTTAAGAAAATGGTTTTGGCGCTACGCGGGTCACAGACAGACAGACCCACCTTCAGTTTTATTATTAGTAAAGATAGAGATGTATCAGTTATTTCTCAACGTTTTCTAATAAATCTAGTTATGCATTAATGCAGCAAAAAGTTCTAAGAAAATGTTGTGCTTTATGAACGTTGATTTTTCAATTGAATAAAAGTTTACGCACAAAGCCATTTTAATCGTTTGCATTTAACCCTTGTTGCAAAAGCTAAGTGGGGAAAAAGTCAACGTCGCCGTAACTATGACAACCATCAGGGGAAAAGTGCGGAGAGTGGGAAATTAGTTTTACTTTGAGCCGCCTCCTCTCATTATACAGGGTATATAAGATTGTACAATTACTTTATGATAGGAAAAACATTATGATTTAATTTTGTATTTTCAAGAAAATACTTAATTTTTGCTTAGTAGGGCGCATCGACCGCCGCTTATTTG
Organism: Uloborus plumipes; assembly: GCA_038373865.1. Taxonomy (NCBI): domain Eukaryota; kingdom Metazoa; phylum Arthropoda; class Arachnida; order Araneae; family Uloboridae; genus Uloborus; species Uloborus plumipes. The sequence goes on from JAXGGA010018152.1 coordinate 21,177, forward strand.
AATTACGTCTGTTCCTAACAATTTTGATTCCATAAACCGGCTAATTTAATAAAGCTGGATTTTGTTCTGCTTTTGCCGATTTGATTCCTTAAAGAGTCAGATTCAAAGAACGGCTGATTCAATTAACTGGTGTCCATAGGGTAGCTTTAAATTTCTTCGCTAGCTTACGACCATAATTTCTTGAACGTGTTGAAACTTTCAGCACATTCCCTATACTTATGAAGTACATGTTTAGCAAACACCCAACAACATTCAATAGGCGTAGATTAGGAATATTAAATTTTTTATTAAAAAATTCAATTTTTTTGGGGAGGAGGGGAGGACAATTTTTGCAATTTTGAGTATGTGAAATAGCAAAATTGGCCCAGAGGATCACAGAATATTTTTGCAAACTACAGAGGAGAGCCTTTGTGCTTTTGCAGAAATTGCAACACGTGTTTCTGTATAAACACACATTGACATACAGTTTTATTTTTTGTGCCTTCACGGGAAAAAAAAATGAGCCTCCTATCGCCAAATTGACAAATTTGCGACTAATCAGGAAATTTGCAACTGAATTTTTTAATGGATATCTTTTTTTTTTTTTTCTTAGAATCTAGATGGCCATCCATTCGAAGTCGCAGTACCAAAATGCTGAGGTCCAACAATTGCGTAAAAATAAATTATTCAAAAATCATATCTGGTCATCCATGTGCAGATAAGTTAGGATTTAACATAAGATACAACTCAAAAATGCTTTGTAAAACTTGTCATAAGGTTTATTTACACTCCTTCCTCTAATAATTCTCTTATTAATTCATTCATTCTCATAATTTCTTATTCATTTACTTTTTCGACATTTATTTTACTTATACATTGATTTTTTTTCTTATTCATTCATTATTCATTCCTTCATCATCATTCCAACAAAACATCATGAAAACATGAAAATTTCTGCTGTTAGGACTAAAAATTATCAAAACTGTTGAAACTGTCTCGATGAAGAACTGACACCATATCATGTTTTCAACTGTCCCGCAGTTGCTGCAGGTATTCACATCTTAAACTACCCTACAGAGAAATATTTGAACTCTTGTAATGCCATTGATATAGCTAAGACTATTCAAGCACACCATGATTTGTAATGTTATTCAGGATACGACACCAACCAACCAATAATTCATTTCTTCTCTGATTCTCTTATTTATTCGCCCATTTGGTTAAAAATATTTTTAATTACCAAATCGAAACTCGGGAAAAGTATTTTACTTTTAATTTTGTTCCATGAAAAAAAAAATTCACTTCTCATTCATTTCTTTATTTATTCTTACTTTTTATTTATTTATTTATTTTGAAGGAGCAAGTTCAAAAACTTAAAAACAATATTTTAACTTCATAGCTTTTTCATAACATACATTATTGCTTCTGTATCTACTGCAAATTTTCAAAACAGTCTAAAAAATTTTCGTGCGACCTCCGCCTCATCTGCGCACGCGCCAAGTCTCTTTGGACTTTTTCGAAATGGGGAGGAAAAGCAAGGAGGAAGTAGTCCGCGAACTAAACC
>JAXGGA010018153.1:0-22718 GCA_038373865.1 Uloborus plumipes
CAAAGATAAGTATAACATATTATCATAAAAATTAACATCGCGATTATTTAAATAAAGATTGTTATTATTATCAGCATTCGTATTATAACTATCATCAACAACATTATTACAATTCTCATCATCATTATAACTAACAATATTTTAACATCATTATCATCAATATTATCATCAATTTCCTATTTTCCATCATTACAATTATTATCATCAGAATTGTAATTCAGTTTATCATTATCATCAGTCTGCTAACGTTATCACTTTCATTGTTTTCATCACTGACATCATCATTATCAACATCATCATTATCAACACCATCTTTATTATCATTATTGCATTATACTTTCATTTTTAACTAGTATTATCATTGTTTTAATAAATATTAAAATAATAATTACCATTAATACTATCATCTCTATTTTAATCAAAATTATTCTTATTATTATCAACAATCGTATTATAATCATCACCTACATTATTATCAACAATATCATTATAATCAACGTTATGTTTATTTTCACCATAAATATCAACATTATCTTTCTCATCATCATTAGCATTATTAGCATTATGATTACTGTCCGTATCATCAATAATTATCATTCCATTAGCAGTATCCTTTCATTGTTGCCATCATCATTAACATCATCATTATCAACATCGTTAATATCAGTATCATCATAAGTACCAGCATCATAATTATCATCATAAATATTGTCATTCAGTTAATCATTATCATTCCATTAACAGTATCATTTTCATTGTTGTCATCATCATGATCAACATCATCTTTCATTATTACATTACTTTCACATTCATTACATCATTACCTTACTTTCCTTACTAAAAGTAGCATCGTTATCTTAATAAATAATATAATAACTCTTATTAATATTACCATCGCGATTATTTTAATCAAGATTATTCTTATCACCATTCGTATCATCATCATCATCATCATAATTCTCATTATAATTAACGTTATTTTCATATTCACCACCATTATCATCCAGATTTTCTTATAATTATTATCACTGACATTATCATTATTGTCAAGATCATCATAATTTCCCAAAAACAGATGCCCCGATCAATCGGCCATAATCGGCCACTTTACCGATTATAAATGATCGGCAAAATTTTACCGAATAGTTGGAAGAATTTTTTTTCTATATAATTTTTTAAAGAGAACCTTCACCAAAAAAATAATAACATATAATTTACTAACAGTAAATAAGTGCAATTTTCTGCAATTTTTACTATAGTATGAAAGTACAGATTGAAAAGAAACAGATTATTTCATGTAGTGCGTAAAAATGAATTTAATATAAATAATCCTCACAGCTGACATTCATGTGACACGATTAGGAATAGAGTCATTCCATGTCAAGTGGACTAGTGGTCCCCACCCGACCATCTTCGATTTGGATCAAATTTTACAGAGGTATAGACATGCCTATGAAACTAACCTGTGCAAATTTTTAGCTTCCAAGATCCAAATCTGGAGGAGCTAGGATCCCGCAAAAAATGTGGCCCAAAATGGCGGATGAACTTCATGAAACAAGTTGCAATGTTTAGGTCAAGGTTGCAGAAAATTTTATCACAGTGGAAGCCTAATTTTTTTTGGAGCTTAAAGTACTTTTGGTTGTCAACACTCTCCAGTATATTCTTTGAGATTGCGCTTACTAGATTTTGTGTAGCACGTGCCTAAACTTGCGAAAAAACGCGGTGGGCAATTTTTTTCCTGGATTTCAGGTTGTCATAAATTTTTAACCGAAAAACTTCAAAGGTTTATACTTCGTAGTTTTATTGTCCAAATACTTGTATTTAATGTTTTACAGCTACAGAGCTTAAATATTGTATTTGTAAAAGATATTGGCACCCTAAGTGTCGATGAAAACGCTTCTTTTGAAAAATCGCCTGTTTTCAACTCACCATATCTCAGGTTTGTCACCTAAGACCATTTTTTCTTTGGCACCATTAGAAAGGACAGATTTTTTCCTATCGAAATGAGTTTTTTTTTCGATGGTGTTCTTTCGAATAAGGATGAAAAAATTAGCTTGAAATACTGTCTGTTATGAAGAATTGGCATAATTAGATTAAGACTGCAGAAAATTTTATCACACTGGGGGCCTAATATTTTTGGAGTTTAAAGTACTTTTAGTGGTCAATACTCTCCAGTATTTTTTGTGAGATTGAGCTAATTAAATTTTGTGTACCACGCATGTTAACTTGCAAAAAAAACGCGTTAGGCAATCTTTTTCCTGGATTCATAAATTTTTAACCAAACAAATTCAAAGGTTCATGTTGCGTAGTTCTATTGTCCAAATACTTGGTTTAAATATTTTACAGCTGCAGAGCTTAAATATTGATTTTGTAAGAGATATTGTTGTCAAAAGTGTCTATCAAAATCATTTTAATGAAAAATCGCCTGTTTTCAACTCACTGTATCTCAAGTTTGTCACCTTCCACTGTTTTTTGTTGGCACCATTAGAAAGAACAGATTTTTTCCTATTGAAATGAGTTTTTTTTTCGATGGTGTTCTTTCGAATAAGGAAGAAAAAAATAGCTCGAAGTATTGTCAGTTATGAAGAATTGGCATAATTAGGCTAAGACTGCAGAAAATTTTATTATACCAGAAGTTCGAATTTTTAACAACTTAAAGTACATTTAGTTGTTTATATAAATACTCTGATAAGAAAAAATCTGTTATTTATAGTAGTACTAACGAAAAGATGATGGAAGGTGACAAACCTGAAAACAGTTCATTGAAATCAAGCTATTTTTCAAACAGGAATTGCCAATAATTTTCATGTATGCTACACAAAAGCTAATGAGCTGGAAATCACATAATTATTAGAATCTATTAACAACTAAATGTACTTTAAGTTGTTAAAAATTCGAACTTCTATTATAATAAAATATTCTGCAGTCTTAGCCTAATTATGCCAATTCTTCACAACTGACAAAACTTCCAGCTTTTTTTTTCCTCCTTATTCGAAAGAACACCATCGAAAAAAAAAACTCATTTCGATAGGTAAAAATCTGTTCTTTCTAATGGTGCCAACGAAAAAACGGTGGAAGGTGACAAACTTGAGATACAGTGAGTTGAAAACAGCCGATTTTCCATTAAAATTATTTTGATAGACACTTAGGGTGCCAATATCTTTTACAAATACAATATTTAAGCTCTGCAGCTGTAAAACATTAAAAACAAGTATTTGGACAATAGAACTACGAAATATGAACCTTTGAATTTGTTTGGTTAAAAATTTATGAATCCAGGAAAAAGATTGCCCACCGCGTTTTTTCGTAAGTTGAAATGCGTGCTACACAAAATTTAATAAGCTCAATCTCACAAAAAATACTGGAGAGTATTGACAACTAAAAGTACTTTAAATTCCACAAATATTAGGCCCCCAGTGTGATAAAATTTTCTGCAGTCTTAACCTAATTATGCCAATTCTTCATAACAGACAGTATTTCAAGCTAATTTTTTCATCCTTATTCGAAAGAACACCATCGAAAAAAAAACTCATTTCGATAGGAAAAAATCTATTCTTTCTAGTGGTGCCAAAGAAAAAATGGTCTTAGGTGACAAACCTGAGATATAGTGAGTTGAAAACAGGCGATTTTTCAAAAGAAGCGTTTTCATCGACTCTTAGGGTGCCAATATCTTTTACAAATGCAATATTTAAGCTCTGTAGCTGTAAAAAATTAAAAACAAGTATTTGGACAATAAAACTACGAAGTATAAACCTTTTAAGTTTTTTGGTTAAAAATTTATGACAACCTGAAATCCATAAAAAAAATTGCCCACCGCGTTTTTTCGCAAGTTTAGGCACATGCTACACAAAATCTAAGAAGCGCAATCTCAAAGAATATACTGGAGAGTGTTGACAACCAAAAGTACTTTAAGCTCCAAAAAAAATTAGGCTTCCACTGTGATAAAATTTTCTGCAACCTTGACCTAAACATTGCAACTTGTTTCACGAAGTTCATCCGCCATTTTGGGCCACATTTTTTGCGGGATCCTAGCTCCTCCAGATTTGGATCTTGAAAGCTAAAAATTTGCACAGGTTAGTTTCATAGGCATGTCTACACCTCTGTAAAATCAAATCAAAATCGGAGATGGTCGAGTGGGGACGATTTGAAAAATTGGTCCAGTTGACGTGGAATGACTCAATAATTAAATTCTCGAACTTTTAAATTGGAATGCGAATCCATGAGTAATTTTTTTTTATAATCAGTCAAATTTTGCCGATCAACAGGAGGGAAAATTAATTTTTAAACAAAGTTACTTTTAGTATGCCTTGAACAAGAAACTACGATAAATAAATTTATAAACACGAAATGATTTTTTTTTTTTTGCAAACAAAAGTATATCAAGTAGGACGAAAGTATAGTGAGTAAAGACAACAAATAATTCAGAGAGCGAAGTGTGAAAAAATTATCATAAAAGTTGATATAGTTTTTTTAGAAAATGAATTTTTCAATTTTTAATACACATTTTGACAATTTTGCTACCTTTTTCATGTATCGATACTTTTCTCCTCAGCGTAGTGCTTTTAGGTAACCTCTAATTTTCACATAGAATAAAAGTCTTGAATTAAATGGCTTCTAATAACGGACAAATAAATTTAAATTGAAAGTAACCCTCAGTCAACCCATTAATGCCTGACTTTTTTTTTTTTTAAAGATATTTTGTATACTGGTTACAAACGGTGTTTAATAAACAGGAAGAATAATAAAAAAAATGTTTTGCAAAAAACAATTGTTTTATTAACTCGCGAGAGCTCGCGCCTTATTTTGTCACACGAGTACTCGCGCGGGGTCGAAAACGACCCCAATGTGTTTTTCTTCATCTCTTTCCCTTTTTTTCATAACTTCTTTATTTTATTTTATTCATTTATGTTTTTTCACTAACAGAGACTTCTACAACAATTAGTTTTTGATTTGAAATGCATAAAGAAAGTGTTTTATGAACTATTACGAAAATGCTCCAGCTCTCAAACACATCAGTAACATTTTTTGCGTTTCCCTTTGGTGCAGGAAGAAAAATACTTATATTTCGAACTGAAGTACAAACATTAGCTCTAAATTTATTTCTTTGCCAAATAGTTTTTTTATCTCTTCAAATAAAGATGTCATCTGTATCAAGATTATCAGAATTTTCGCTAAAAGAAAATTTGCTTTCACTGTCATAATCACTAAAGTTTTCTTTATTGCTAAACCTTCATCGTCTGAAATGACACATATTCATCACTTTCTCCATCGGCTAGTAATTAGCTTAAATGCTTCATCCCTTGCTCATATGGAGTCGGCATCTTTTCTTTGGTATAAGTAGTGCAAAAGCAATTGAAAAATATGAATTTTGCAAGGACAGAACCACATAATCATTGTGAACGACACGCTTGTTAACTGAAAATCATGGCTAGAAGAAGGATTGCTGACAACTGCTTCCTTTTCACAAAATGTTTCGAAATTCTTTGAATGGAACCGACTCCAAGCACCTGTTCCGTTCCGAGAACTTTACTGACGTCAGTACTCGCCTGCGGTCGTAAAAGACTCCAATCGCAAGAACCCCCCTAGTTTACAAGAATTAAAAGGATTTAAGAAAATTCCAACCACACCCACATATCAATCAAGGACACAATGGCAGCTACCCAAAAGATTGTTTCCTTATCTGTCCATGAAATTCCAAGAAATGGAAACAAAAATGGCTGGGGTCGTTTCCGACCCCGCGCGAGCTCTCGCGTGTTAAGGAAAGAAAAATCGTCCCTCAAAAGTTAGATAGACCCCAGAGGGTACATATTTTTTTACTAAATTTTTTTCTGCCTACGATATAATACTTAAAAAGACATTTTACAAGAAGAAATAAAATCAGGAGTTAACATAAACTGGGAAGCTGGAAATAACTTTGAAAACTTAGCTTTTTTTCTTGAGATTGTGAACGATGTCATTTTTGATAAAGATCATATTAAAACTGCTACAGAACACACTTTACAACGGTTATGTGCTGCAATCTGTTAATAACGAATTGAAACAATACCAAGGTACTCATTGAACACTATTATTTGGTTGAAATGTTCATTGTGGAGAAATTCAGACCCTTTTTGGGACCGTCCTAAAAAAGGGACGCAAGGCATTAATGGGTTAAATTACGCAGCACAACTTCCCCCTATTTTTTAAATTGTCTTGTCTACTTAACATAATTAACAATGCGTTAATGATATGTGTTAAAAATTTTTTATAAACAATAAGATGAAAGTTTATTCAAAGAAAGTGGATAAACTCTTGATAATATTTTGTGGAAAATAAGAAAAATAAGAAAAAATAGATTTTTTTCTCAAAAATAGTAACTAATTAGTAACTATTTCTAAAGTCGGAATTGTGAAAGAAAGAAAGAAAGAAAACAGTGATGGTGATATTGGTCGCATTAAAAGTAAGCATCTTGATCATTAATCGGATTGGCCGATTAATCGGCCAAATGTCAACAGCCGATCAATCGGTAATCGGCCAATTATCGGTGCATCTCTACAAAATACGTGAGGCAACTCGTAAAAAAGTTAAGAAATAGCCTTTTAAAATAATTTTATAACAAGATGCATCTTTTTCTTAAAATACTTTTTACATTAATGTATTTAGGTTTATTAATTTCAACAAATTTAACATATATTTTTGGTAAAACTTAGACTATTTCAAAAAAAAATGTAGCACTTAATGAAATTGGTACTCAGATCCATCGCTACTTAAGACATTTTCCAATTCTTCCCTTTACATTTTAAATGTTTTGAAGCATCAAATTTTTCAATTACAATTGTAATTATTAACCCTACAGTAAGAACCACGGTGCAAAATTGACATGTACATGAGTCGACTCATTTTTCATACGTTAGAGCAATTTAATAAACTAAAAGAAGCTCTGAAAGGTAAATAGAGATAGTATATCAAGATCTTTTTGTAATTTTTTGTACTTAATAAATGTTTTAGATTGCTAAATATTTAAATTCCGTTTTATAATAGTTCTGAAACACTATTTTACTTTAAGTTATAATTATGATACAGAGATAAAAATTTGAATTTTCTTAACAAAAGCAGAATGGATTAAAGTACTTATTTATGAAAATTGAGGAACGTAGCTGAAAGGCTTTAAAACTATTTGCTTAAACAGTTGGAGCATTAAAACAAAGAATTAAAATATACAGCTTTAAAAATTTGCTGCAAGAAATTTCCAATAAAAAAATGTTTTGAAAAAATATTTTCATTTTACATAAAATAAACTTTTCACACCTTCGTAGGTTTCTAATTTCACTTCTATTCTCTGTGACGGCCCAGAAAAAAGTTTAACCTTTATTTAATTAAATGAAAAGGAGAACAATAGCTAAAAATAGAAGTTCTTTTTTTTTTTTTTTGACAATCTTTTTTTTAGTTTATTTTTTTCAAGTTCAGGAATATTTGACTTTACTAAAAAATTAACCAGTATGATATCCCTAGAAATATAATTAAAACATTCTATGCATCCTTTGAATAGGAAAATTGAAATTTATTTTTCTCTTAACTGAAGATGAAATAGCAAACTGAATCGTAAACAAAAAAAAAAAAAAAAAAAAAGGAAATTAAATTAAGACATCATTTTCTGCAGGTTTAAAAAGACATGTTTTAGGTAAAAGTGCATGCCAGATACTTTACACTATACGCTGCTTGATATTATTTGGAAAAAGGTTTTTAACTAAATAACTTTTTTCTTATTTCTCAATACGCCAAATATGAATCTGAAACTTAATATAAATTGATTTTAGTTATTTGAATCACAGAAAATGCTTTATTTCGATTTCTTTAAATATTTTTTTATCGTTAGAAGTTTTTCTGTTTCTGCAGACTAATTTATAATGCTGAAGTTTAAAGATTATCTGTTAAATTTGATGGTAAGGACACACTTAAAAAGTATATTGGGTTCTTATCATTGATAGAAAAAATTCATAAATTGGAAAATTATATCTATGGGGAATTTAATATTTATTTTAAAAAGCAAAAAGTTATTTAAAAAGAACCGCATATAATCCGTAGATTTGCTTTGCAGAAATTTTAGCAATAAAAATCCCGTATGGGAATTTCTTGAGGAATGCGAAGGAATAAATATTCAAGTAACAACGTAAAACTAAACTGAAAGTTTTATAACAGAACTTTACTTGTAATAATGAAAGATTCAAGTTCATCCAGAACGATACGAGCTGCTTCACCGTAAAGCAAACACTCCTTTTGTAGCACAAGTTGAGTGAGGTACTATACTCATATTCTCCTCAAAGTGCCGTCTGTTAGAAAAGTAATTATTAGGGAAAAAAAACATTTTTCAAGTTTGTCCCTGTACTGATTTATTGTTTAAATTTGCAGTCTCATAATTAAGTAACTTTCCCCCAATATAGGTTTTTAATTTTAATGTGATAATTATTATCTTTTGTTTGAAGTCATAGACATTCTCCAATCGTAACAGAATATGCAATCGTAAATTTATAGTAATTACGCGTAGCTTGCAGTTAGCTACTTGCAAAATAAACCTTCACCAAAACAAAGACAAAAAAACATTTTTAAAAGGGGCAAATTTGCGAAGGCTATTTATAAAACATTCTTGCCTTATATGAAGAGATTAATTTTACACTTAAGGCTACAGTGGACAAATAAAATGGATTTTTTTCAATTATTGATTTACATGTCTAAAACTTTGTGTGCTTGTATTATTGTATATTTACGACATCTAAAAGCATAAACAACACAAATTAGTGCAAAAACAATGAATATTTTTTTTTTTCAAATTTCAAATTTAAATATTTTTTAACAAAATTTCAAAATGTTCCAGGCGTCGCAATTTTTTTTCAAACTTTGAATTTCCACTTAATTTCCAATGAAGAAAAAATGGCGTGCAAGAGTTCGAAGTTCTAATTCCACGAAAAAATAAACTTAAAACTTAAAAAAGGAACTGTTTAATTTGAAAAACTATGTACATTTTTACAGAGAAAACTTCATCATTCGAAACAAGAAATGGGACATCGATGGGTAACAATCTGTTACATCAGAAAGCTGCACGCTTCTATCGAAAGTTCAGTGGTATCTAAAAATGTGTGTCTCCTTTAGGAGCTCGCGGTCGGGAGCATGTGGACTGTTGCCATTCTAAATCTAATAAATTTTCCACACACTCCCCACCATGAACTCCAAAAAGAGTTCATCAATTACTTCAACTGATACATAAATTATAAATAGTAAATTCAAAAAATACAAATATCAATCAATAAACATGCAAAAAATCAAATCAATTTCAAATTAGTGAGACTTATCGACATAAACGATAAAAGTTAATTTTGAACTAGTTCATTAAGTCCAGTTCTAATAACCACCAGGTTTCCAAGGGATACAAATGCTGAATTGTTCTACGTAAAAGTCCGGATGGTGTTTTAACTTCGTATGAGCGTACATTGCTATCCCGTCCGAGAAATACTTTTTCAATTTTTCCTAGTTTCCAAAGTAGCTTATTTTTGGAATCACCTTCGATAAGAACAACATCTCCTACTTTGAGTGCTGGTTGTTTGTTCGGGTTATCAAAAGAGTGAGCTGTTCTAAGATCAAGTAAATATTGCTGTTTCCATTTTATCCATAACTGTTTAAGAAGAAGAGATTGATATTTTTTCTGTTTTAGGAGTGAAGATCGTTTAGACTCATTTTCTACTATTTCGGCAAAATGAATAGGATACTGGGGTTCACGACCAAAATTCAAGAAATGCATGGGTGTTAAAGGCATCGGTTCATTATTTTCATTATAGACGTAAGTAAGAGGTCGCATGTTGAGGACAGTTTCCACTTCGGCAAGCAAAGTTGACATCTCTTCAAATTTCAACAAAGCTTTCCCTATACATTTCCGCAGGCAATCTTTAACAGATTTTACCAAACGCTCGTAAAACCCTCCCCACCATGCGGCTCTTTCAACGATATTTTTCCAGACTATTCTTTCTTTAGTGAGAAATTCCAAAAGCAATTTGTCTGAGATAATTTTCGATAAATCTTCTATTTCCTTTTTAGCCCTTTTGAAGGTTTTCGCATTATCTGAATATATTATTTTACAGTTCCCTCTTCTTGCTAAAAATCTCCGAAGTGCCAATAAGAAGGAGTCAGTAGTCATATCACTTACGAGTTCGAGGTGAATGGATCTTGTGATCGCACATGTAAACAAAACTATATAGGACTTTTGAACTTCTTTAAAATTTTTCACATAAATTGGCCCTATAAAATCTAATCCACAAATCGAGAAAGGTGGTGACGTGTTACTTCTGTCAAATGGTAAAGGAGCTGTAACTTGATTACCAGCCTTCGCAAGATATTTTTGGCAAATCAGACACTTCTTGATGACGCTCTTTACCAATTGCCGTCCTTTTGGAATCCAAAAACGTTTTCTAATCCTAGCTAGTGTGCAAGCTGTTCCACCGTGCATCACTTTCTCATGTTCTCGTCTTGTGATTAAAATTGTTATCCAGGACTGTTTTGGAAGAATGATGGGATGTTTTTCTTTTGTAGATAGCTCAGCAAATTCCAATCTTCCACCTAGCCTGACGATTTCATTTTCGTCCATGAATGGTAAAAAATTAAACAAATCGGAATTCTTTTGAACTGGATTTCCATTTTTCAAAGATTCATATTCTTCTTTAAAGAATGTCTTCTGTTCTAGCCTTATAAGATGATTCTCAGCTTCTAATAATTCTTCAGTCGTCAGTGTTTCGCATATGTTAGAAATCTTTTTAAATTTTATGATGGACTTCTTCACCCAAGCTGTAACTCTTACTAACTTCTCCATATTACTAAATTTAGTAATGTCAATAGGATTTTCCTTTTCTTCAATAATACATTCACATTGGAGAATATCATGTGATGTCTTTCTGTACTCCAATTCTTCTGAACATATTTCTTCATTATTTTCGGACTTCGGCCAATATTCCGGAGGATTTCTTAGCCACTGCGGTCCCATCAGCCAGGTTGGATCTTCTAGCAATTTGGAAGCCTTAGTTCCTCTTGACAAGGCATCTGAGGGATTGACCTTTCCTGGGCAATAGAACCAGTCTGAAGGGGAAGTCAATTTTCTAATTTCTTCAACCCGATTCTTCACAAACAGCTTGAACTTTTCGGGAATTCCTTTTATCCAAAAAATGGTTATCTTCGAGTCAGACCAGAAATAACACGAAATGTCACGTTTCAAGGCTTTCAAAACATTGTAACTTAATTTTGCCGAGAGTAACGCAGCCATGAGCTCTAGTCGAGGCAATGTAAGAGATTTCATTGGAGCAACTCTATTTTTCGAAGCTACAAATGCCGTTCGAACATTTTCGTTTTCAGTTGTTACACGCAGATAGGCCACAGTTCTAAAGGCTTTCATACTTGCATCACAAAAGAAATGCAATTCGAGATTCTTAATTTTACCATCTGGGGTTCCGGAAAGGTAGTGGCGCGGAATAGAAATGTCCGCCAATTGTGAAACTTCGTCGCACCAGTTTCTCCATAACAAACTCAAATCTTCGGGTAATTTATCATCCCAGTCAAAACCTGAAGTCCAAATTTTTTGCATCAAACATTTAATCCTCACTGTGAAAGGACCTAAAATTCCGATAGGATCAAAAATGCGTCCTAAAACCTGGAGTACGTATCTTTTAGTGTCAATCCGTTTCGAAACAAACTTGACTAACTCCTCGACATCAAAATAAAGAATATCCTTCAAGTTGTCCCACGCTATTCCTAGAACTTTGTAACTTACATTCCCTTCTCTAATGGGTTCGGAACTATCACTAGAAATAACCCCAAATTCCTTCCACAGTTCACTTAGGGTCATTGAATTAGTGCGCCACTTTTGTAATGACAAACTGGCGTCTTCAAAAATGTCTATAGACTCTAACGTGCGGGATAAGGCTTCTTCTACAGACATATGACTTCCGATAACATCATCGACATAAATATTATCGTTCAAAAATCTTGTAGTCTCCGGATATTTGTCAGTGTACTGTTTCAGATGATGTTTCAAAATTCCGGCCAACAAAAATGGACTGCTAGTTATACCGAAGAGAACTCGAGTAAACTTATAAACCTGAGGTGGAATAGATTGGTCAGAAGGGTCATCAGTAAACAAGAAACGAGTTACATCTCTATCCTCTTCATTAAGAGATATCTGTAAGAACGCTTGCTTCATGTCTGTAGTGTAAGCAATGGGATGTAAACGAAATCTCGAAAGAATATCAAATATTTCTGAATATAAATTTGGACCTGCATGAAGACAGTCATTTAATGATAGACAATTGTCGTCATGCGAACTACCGTCAAAAACAATGCGTAGCTTACTCGTCTCACGTGATTTTCTAATTACTTCTCTGTGGGGCAAATAAAATTTAACTGTGTCGTCCTTATCCGGGTTAATAACTGGTTCAATAATTTTCTGATGCAAATAGTCGTCTATCACCCTTTTGTATTCAAAATACAACTCTGGATTTCTATGGAATCTTTTTCTAAGTCTAGAAAACCTCTCTTCAGCAATCTTCCTATTATCTTCCAAATTCCGCTTTTCTAATTTCCACGGTAATCCCACTGTGTACCTTTTGTTTTCATATTTAATTTGAGACTCGAATAGTTTTATGATTTCATTTTCTTTAGGGTCAGTATCTCGTTTCGAATCGATAAGACCTGAAGTTTCTAAGTCCCAAAACTTCTGAATTTGTTCTGAAATCGAGGTATCTTCAACGACTACATTCATTACTAACGAGACGTGGTTTTCACTATTTTTACCTTGTAAACACCAACCGAAAATTGTTTCAACTGCAACTAGTGTTTTACTTAAATGTTTTATATTTCCCGTTACAACATTATAATAATAATCAGCACCAATTAAAACTGTTATGGGTTCTTTGCTTTCTGGACAATCCGCGAGAGTCATATTTTTTAACATTTTTATTTTATTAAAGTCTTTAATTTCCGGAGGAGGAATACATGATCCAGATATTTCGTCTGTTACTAACGCTTCAATTTCTATTTTCGAGTCAGGAAAGTTTCTGTTGATCAACGTAAGTTTGATGACATCGTAATGTTTTTCAATCGGAACTTTGCTTCCAAATGTATACACTGATAATTTTTCTTGTCTTAGTACCTTGCATTTTAATTTATTGGCTATGTTCTGCGTAATGAAGCTGCGCATTGATGCACAGTCGAGTAAAACGCGCGTACCACAGTTCGAATTCAAGTGTTCATTTTTTGCAAACACATAACTCGTTTGCAAAAGAGTCCTATTTTTATTTCCTGTGTGAGACACAGCAGAAATTACTTTTACCGCCTCATCGCAAGCAGGAGATTCTTTCGAATTGTCATCCGTTAAATTGTTAAATTTATAGCAGATACTCTCATTATGTTTACCGGAACAAAACTTGCAATTCCTACCCGATAAACAATCTTTTATACGGTGTTTAAATCCAAGGCATAAAAAACATCTGCCTTGATTCCTCAATACCATTTTCTTTTTTTCAACATTCAACGGACAGTTGAGAATATCGTGTTCTTTTTTACAAAATAAACAAACACAAATTTCAGATTTCTTATCAGTGCGAGGTTCATTCTTATTTTTTGCAGCAACCAAAAAACCGCATGTAGAATTGGAGACAGCATTTTCTTGTGATTTTTTATTTTTGCTGCTAAATTCTGTTGGCCTTGATCTAAACAAATAAGTTTGTTCTCTTGTGGTTATTTCGTTTTGCAAGAAATCTAAGAATTGATTTATATCTGGAACGCAAGATTTTTTCGCATTTTGTCGATTATATTCTAATGCGAACTCGTGTGGAATTATTTTCAATACTACTGCTAATAACATTGCAGAATAAGAATTCGATTCTAATCCTAAAGTTGAAAGACACCTAACATTAATTTCAATGTCGTTGTGAAGTCTTTTTAGCTTTGGAATGTCAGTGATTTTGTAAACAGGAGTTAAGTTCAGCAATTTATTCATATGGCTGTTAATTATGACGTCTTTTTGTCCGAATCGTTCTTTTAATATCTGAAGTGCCGAATCGTAATTTTCATCTGAGATTTCAAAACCCGCAATTGCATAAGCTGCAGGTCCAACCAAATAACTTTTTAAATAGTTAAATTTTTCAGTTTTTGAAAGAGTTTGGTTCTCGTGAATCGAGATTTTGAAAGTATTGTAAAAGGAATAAAATTGAGTGCAATCTCCGTAAAACTTTTGAATGTTCAATTTCGGAAGCTTAACGTGTTTTGTTTCGTTTATCTGTGTCTCAGTTACGTTTAAACTTGTGTTCACTTCGTTAGTATTACAGGATTGAATTTCTTTCATCTTTCTTTTAGCGCGAAATATCGCGTTTGAAATCTTTTCATCATATTCGTATGTTGACATTAGTTCTTTTTCAAATTCTTCCAATTCTAATAACGGTTCAATGTCATTGTCAATTTTCTTCAAAAGTTCTGCTTTAATATTTAATTGTTTAATTGTTCGTCTAGGGTTTCTACATCTACTTGGTCAACTTTAATTAAACCTTCAATAGTATTTGTTATTTTCGTTACTGCAGTTCTAAGAACACTACGATTTTTTTTGGCTTTTTCGAAATCCATAGCGGTAAGTAAAGACGTTTCGCTTACCTTTGCAGTCTTCGCACTATGTGCTAATCCAGAGGAATTTTCTAGTGACATCAAATCCCATAAAGCGAATCAAAGTATTATAATCCGAGTTCCCGGCCGATGCACCATGAAGAAAAAATGGCGTGCAGGAGTTCGAAGTTCTAATTCCACGAAAAAATAAACTTAAAACTTAAAAAAGGAACTGTTTAATTTGAAAAACTATAAACATTTTTACAGAGAAAACTTCATCATTCGAAACAAGAAATGGGACATCGATGGGTAACAATCTGTTACATCAGAAAGCTGCACGCTTCTATCGAAAGTTCAGTGGTATCTAAAAATGTGCGTCTCCTTTAGGAGCTCGCGGTCGGGAGCATGTGGACTGTTGCCATTCTAAATCTAATAAATTTTCCACACCAATCATTAGGCATGACTGCATAAAACAATGCATTACATGCAATGTTTCATGTGATAGTTTATAAAAGATAGCTGAAAATGAAAATTTATATGAATTTTTCAACTGAAAATTTTTATTTTCAGCCATCTTTTATAAACTATCTCATAAAACATTGCATATGATGCATTGTTTTGTGCCATCATGCCTAATGATTGGAAATTAAGTGGAAATTCAAAGTTTGAAAAAAAATTGCGACGCCTGGAACATTTTGAAATTTTGTTAAAAAATATTTAAATTTGAAATTTGAAAAAAAGTATTCATTGTTTTTGCACTAATTATTTGTTGTTTATGCTTTTAGATGTCGTAAATATACAATAATACAAGCGCACAAAGTTTTAGACACATAAATCAATAATTGAAAAAAATCAATTTTATTTGTCCACTGTAGCCTTAATGATATTGGCTTGTGCATCCCCAAAATGTCGTTATAATTAAATCCCGTAGAGGTTACGGCTTAACTTATTCAAAGATAATTACATACAAACTTCAAAAACAGCTAATTACTCTCATTATCTTAGCATGATATAGTTAAACATACGATAATTATGCTTTTCATTTTTCTTATTTTAAGAGAAACAGTTTGTTAAAGAAGCTTTATCTACTTCCGAAAAAAAAAAAATTATGTTATCAGATATACTGGTAGTAAACAACTTCTTCATTATTCCTGGTTTAAGTTCGTAAAATATGTTCCAATTAGCATGATAATTACTTGGACATAAATAAGACCTTGTGATTAAATGAATTTTAAATGTTGCACATTATTTGCCTGGGAGTACTTATGCAAAAGCAACTGTTGATATAGCTTTAAAAAACGAAGCTATGTTTCATTACGCCAGCACATTTTTATTTATTGAAAAGCAATTTCTTTTTATTTTCAGAATTAAAAAGAAATCAAAGTAATTTTAACTACATTTACAAATATAGATTTTTGTTGAAGTTCAAAATCTGGTAAAAGTCGATGTTTTCCTATTTCTATCTTTTACGGTAACTCACACACAAACATTAGAACTGAGTCCCGTCCAATGGGGGGGGGGACTGATTTATATCGTGCAGAGCGTCGAGGAGGTCAATTTATGTTTAAAGACTAGAAAAAAAGTTTTATTTGGATAGGATATCCGTTTCTTCTACCGGTTTGAATTTTAAATACACATATTTTGAAGAACGTCCCCTTGTTAGTGAAAACACGAAAAACAAAAAGTTTAAGAATCTATGAGTTAGAAGCAGTTAAAAATGTTCAGAGTATCATTTATAAACTACAGAAATATTTAAAATAATGCAGGTACATTGATGAAAATAATACTCTTCATAATTAGCATTACCCAACATTGCAAAAAGTTGTTAAATTGTTTTTTTTTTTTGCTTTTTTTTCACTTTTTAGCCAAAAATACATTTAGACCCATTCTGACTGTGCAAACAGCAGTTTCCCGGTGGAAGGTTACATAGCATTATAACATTGTAATTAAAAAAAAAAATGCTTCCTAATATCTGTTGTAAGATGCAGGTAGGTGTTTTATACCGGCATTTTTGCCCTTGGGAAAATTCGATGAATTAATTTTAATTTGAAGTCAATACTTCAGAACAAAAATGCAGTAATTTATGGCAAAACAAAAATATATATATATATATGCATAAACAAAAATTAAATAATAAATAAATGGTATTTAAAATTTACCGCAATAAATTATGGCCAGCGTATTTTGATATCATGCATACATACTCGTAGATTACACATTTGTTATTAAATATATATCCTAAACTTTACACGTGTATGAGCATTGAATACCATAAGCAATCATTTCTTCATTGGTTCCAAAACTGGATTTGTTTGTGTGCCAAAATAACCGCCAAGATAAAATCCGAGAAGTACTTAATGGTATTTACTGAGTATAACAGCGGAAAATCTCACTTCTATATCGGACGATGATCGCAATGTGAGTATTCTTAGGGATGCGATTCAATATCCACCAAATTGGGCATCTGGGAATGATTTGTGTAATAAGTTTCCTCTTTCTCATAAAGCCATTCTGAGAGTAAAATGGTTAGGTATAGCATATTCCGAATGGTCAATAAATGCCGTCAGATATTATTTCAGGCTGAAGAAGGAATGAAATGATACAATGTTGATCTACTTCTAAAATCGTGAGCCACAATGATTGGATGAGTTGTAAAGTTTTCCATAATTCATATTTGAAGGGGAAAGTGATATGTGACATTTGAGTTTCGTCGATTTACACAAATTCAAATTATTCTGTGTTCAATTGTGTTCACTCACAAACCCAATTGAAGGGGATATTGAATAAAGGTGATATGTGACAATATTTTAAATTTCTAGAAAAAGCTTTTAATATATATATATATATATATATATATATATATATATATATATATATATATATATATATATATATATATATATATATATATATATAACCATATCACCTTCATTCATGGTAAAAAGTAAGTTTTTCAAAATTTGTCACACATCACCTTTATCCACTTGCTCCTTTATTTGTAAATCAGTGATTGTGTTTTAAGATGGGTAAGTAAAGAGTTATTTTCGCAAGGAATGGGGAAAAATAAATACTCGCTTATAACGAGCACGAAGGGACCGTAACATGTTCCTCGTTAAATGCGAGTGCTCGTAATTAACGGGTGCTTACGGCGAGCGTGCAACCAGAAGGGGTGGGGGCTTGGGAGGTCACATAATTGAGTTTACTTGTAATTTAATTAATACTTTCTTTAAATACATCAATTAATTTAATTAAATACAGTTCTTGTTATACCGGATTTGTGAACTCTCCCTGTTGACACTGGAATGCTGATGGCATTTTTATACGAAAATATTGAACCATAGGGGAAAAAAAGTTAAGACAGGAATAAGACTAGAAAGATAAGAAAAAAAGATTGCGAGACAAAAAAAATTGCTCGTTAAAAACGAATTCTGTTCCATTAACTTAACAAATATTCTCGTTTCCCTCGTTAAATCCGAGTTCTCGTTATATCCGAGCTCGTTATAAACGAGTTCGACTGTACAAACAATTCGTGAAATAAATTAAAGCAAAAAATAACTTCATGAAGAAATAGAAGCTGAGAATACATTTAATGTGTGATGCTTGTTTTGAAGCTGCAAGTGAAAATTGTGGCTTTATTTTGCTTTGTTCTTGGATAAAATAAATTATTTCATCCGAGAGAAAAAAAAGGTTTTCATGTAATGATTTTTAAATGTTAAAAAAATGGTCAGAGTGTTTTAAATAAATATCTAGATAAATGAAAAGAAGTGTTTAACTTTCGTAAAAATATCGCAGAAAATGCTAAGATAACAGAAATAAATTAATATACTTAATTAATATTGAAAAATAAAGACCCATTCTTATTGTGCAAACAGGAGCTTCCCAGTGGAAGGATTGCAACATTGTAATTAAAAAAAAATGTTTCCTAACATCTGTTGTGAGATGTAAATGTAAATGTGTATGTGTATGTGTGTGGTAAAATTTGATGAAATAATTTTAATTCGAAGGAAATTCTTCAGAACAAAAATGCAGTAATTTAGAAGAAAACAAAGCAAAACAAAAATAATTATACATGAACAAAACTAAGTAATAAATTAATGGTATTTAAAATTTACAGCAATAAATTATGACCAGCGTATTTTGATCTCCTTAATACATATATGACACGTTTGTTATTAAATATGTATCCCAAACTTTACACAAGTACGAGCTTTGAATACCATACGCAATCATTTCTTCATTAATTCTAAAACTGGATTTGTTTATGTGCCAAATCAACCGCCAAGATAAAATCCGAGAAGTGCTTAATGGTGTTTACTGAGTATAACAGCGGAAAATCTCACTTCTATATCGGATGATGATCCCGATGTGAGGATTCTAGAGATGTGATTCAATATCCACCAAATTGGGCATCTGGGAGTGATTTGTGCGATAGGTTTCCTTTTTCTTATATAGCTATTCTGAGAGCATAATGGTTAGATATAGCATACTCGGAATGGTCAATAAATGACGTCAGATTTTATTCCAGTTTAAGGGGGGAATTAAATACAATGTTGAGATATTTCCCAAATCGTGAGCCACCATGATTGGTGGAGTTGAAAAGTGAAGTTTTCTATAAATCATATTTGTAAAACTAATTGTTATGGCATGGGTTAGTAAAGAATATTTTTTGCTATCAATGGGGAAAAATAAACACAATTTCTGAAATAAATTAAAGAAAAAAATATATTTTTACGAAGAAATAAACGATAAGAATATATTTAAACTATGTTATACTTTGTTTTGAAGCTGCTAGTGAATAATTTTAGCTTTATTTTTCTTTTTTTTGGATAAAATGAATTTTTTCAGCTGCAAAAAAAAGTTTTTCATGTCATGATTTTGAAATGTTAAAAAATGGTTTAAAATGATCAAACAAAACAACTGAAATCCAATCCATTTACATCCCATATTTTTCAAGAGTGTTTTGAAAAAATGTCTAAATAAATGAAGAGAAGTGTTGAGGTTTCGTAAAAATATTGTTGAAAACGCGAAGATATCTGGAATAATTTAACATATTAAATTAGTAGTGAAAAATGAAGAATTTGTGGATAGTGATTGTTTTACTTTTTCTAAAACTTTCAAGAGAGATTTTCATTTTTTTTAAATCAAAAGAGTCAGACAAAAGCACACTATTCTCTTGCTTTTGGTTTGAGCCATTTCTTTCGCTCAATAATCAACAGAGACAAAACTTATAAATCTCTACTATAAAATTTATACCAATCGTGGTTTAGCAGACGGATTTACTTGGAATAGAATTTATTGGAATGGGATTGTGAGACAGAAAATATAGTCCTTCATGATATCTTTGAGGTATAACGGAAAATTGTGCTGTTTTGTTTTTTTTCTTTATAGTACAGTATATTTTGAAAGCCGGCCCCCTCGTCTAGTGGTCAGCGATGTCTGACCGTGATGCGGTGGCCCCGGGTTCGAGTCCCGGCTGGGGCATGGTCCTACTTTCTCTCTCTCCTGTCATTGTCACTTTCTGTGTGTGAAAGTGAGTTATGAACGGATGCCTACCCCTATGAACGGGTCCTTATGGCATATGTGATGAGCATAAATCAGTCTTCCACCTAAATGGTGCTCTTAAAAACGGAAGCCGTATCTTTCCTGCCTTAAATCGATCTGATTTCATCTACTCGGGCTCGGATACCCGAGTGGTATTAGAAACAACATATTTTGAAATCATAAAGACCAGAAATATTATTTATGACCTTCACCAGAAGAAGGCATCACTGGGACTTCATATTTTGAAATCAATAAGACTGAAACAGTTGTACTGTTGCATTAAAACCAGAATTTTTTTTTATTTCAGCATAGTAACCTTAATATACAGGGTGTCCACTCCAATCGTGGACCAATAGCTAATTTCTAAACCGTTAGAGATAAGCACATAGTTTATTTAGGAAAAAATCTCTAAATTACGAAAGGAATTTTGGGTCTATTCAATGTTTTTCAAAAAATCAAATTTTGAAAGAGTTACGAAATTTAAATTTTTATACAGCCCCCCAGTCCTATCAATCATGTTTAGTAAAACATTCTTGACACTGTAACGTTTAAAACTAAAAAAAATCACTCTTCGACCACAAAAATTGACCGAGTTATGACGTTTTGAAAAATCAAGATTTTGAAGGATTTCGCATACGGTCCCTTAAGCGATCGCTCGTTGTCGTCATGAAATAATGCAAAATCTTGATTTTTCAAAACGTCATAACTCGGTCAATTTTTGTGGTAGAAGAGTGATTTTTTTTAAGTTTTAAACGTTACAGTGTCAAGAATGTTGTACTAAATATGATTGATAGGACTGGGGGGCTGTATAAAAATTTAAATTTCGTAACTCTTTCAAAATTTGATTTTTTGAAAAACATTGAATAGACCCAAAATTCCTTTCGTAATTTGGAGATTTTTTTCCTAAATGAACTATATGCTTATCTCTAACGGTTTAGAAATTAGCTATTGGTCCACGATTGGAGTGGACACCCTGTATAAAATGACTGTATGTATGCATCTACCTATGTATGTCCTTTAAAGACTCAGAAATTACCCGTTTGATCTCTCTCAAAATTTCACAATTTGCCGGATTCACTGGGCACATCAAGAGACTAGTAATTAAAATGTGACTGGTAGTTGTTTTTTATTCCAATTTTAGTTGAAACTTCCGCATAAAATTTCTAATTTTTTAAACGCTTTCCTCCATTTAAATCATTTAGTGTTTTATCTTAACACTTTTAGGTCTGAGCCTTTTCGTTTTTCGACCACGCATCTCCCTCCAGACTAGGGGGTTTTTATCGCTTTTCGTAATTTTTTAAAAATTACTTGGAAAAAGTTAATGTTGGTAATTTTAATTTTATTAAATACTTCAAAATGTTTTCTTTCATGATGAAAGACCTATTTAAGTGAAACAATTAATATTTAGTAAGAAATTGTCGAAAAATGCATGTTTGGAATTTGAAAAAAAAAAGTTCCGCATAGGAAAATATCATTTTTGACCATGAAAATATGTACAAATGTAATTAAAAACTTATCCAAATCTTGAACAAATATTTGAAAAAAGATTTAATTTTCAAATACACATTATTCTGCAAAATTTGCTTTGTGGTACGTTTCAAAATACGGATTTGCACTGTCACACGCTTGCACTAACTCGTACAAGCCTCGATTCTTTAGCGTCTCCTGCAGTTAATTCTCATTGGTGGTGCCATCTATATTTTTTTAAGAAAGTAAAAGGTTTATAGATAATATCAAAAATGTATTGAAACGAAAAAAATCCGTATTTTCAGAGCAACAGTAGCTCAAACTTGACCCCGAGCTGAGCTCGGGCTTAGTCATCTTCAACAAAAACGGCACTCCGAGCTGAGCTTGGGCTTAGACCGGAAAGTGTTAACTTCCCATCAATAGCTAATTTTGGGCCGTGGTGGCCCGATCAGTAAGGCATCGGACTCGTGTCCGGAGGGACCCGGGTTCGATCCCAGCCGATCAAAGATCCACCATCTTGATTAATGGTGGCTGGGAGGCGTTAAAAATGTCGTGGTCACAAAGTCCTCCAAGTGAAACGATACCTCTGGGGGTGCTGGGCCTAGGGTTTGCTCGACCCCAGGTTCTAGTTCAAAATTAAGAACAGAGCGCTCTTCAGGGCCCTATTCCGGTTAAACCACGAAGCTGTGGTAGGTACGGGGGACCCTGGAGTGTGAAATGAATGGCTAATTTTGCATTTGATATTGTTTTTGCTTCACGTGGCTTTCTGAGTCTTATCTCAATTCAAATAGTTAAGAAATGTTCTTTTGTGACTATTCACCCTTCAATATATAATACTGCTGTTTTTATTTTTTCAAAATTAAAGACGCAATTTTTTAGAAAACCATCACAGATAAATAACCCCCCAGTACGCTTGTTAGTTACTGCATACAAAAACCTGTAATGGGTATATCCTTTTACTAAGCTGTTTTTCATAAGTTAAATGGTCCTTCTTGAGAAAACCAGATAGAACCACTAGTTGGACATCAGAGTTTATTTATTGACAGCTATTTTCCGACAAATCAGTCAAGCAACGATCCAGCATGGGTAGCCACAGAAAGTAA
>JAXGGA010018154.1:0-22717 GCA_038373865.1 Uloborus plumipes
TTGCAATTTTGTTGTTTTTCTCTTATTGTAAATAGTGTAAATACTTGTAAATAAATTTATAGTTACTTCCTCAAGATTGGAATGCTCATTTGAAGAAAGTTGAAGGTGCTACGGACTCGTTACAATATATTATTTCTCTAAGCCGAATCCTATACCCGGTCGAAACTCGCTCATTTCTTTATCGAATTGCAAGAAAATTTATGATTTTGAAGCTTATCCCGCGGGCTATTGACGAAAATTAGACCCACCCTCTAAAAAGTGTCGGTTCGTTTTTTATTCGAACTTCAATTTTTGGGCACAAAATTGACTCTATCTAGCGAAAAAATTGCCGTATCGTCTCCATTTTGATTTCATTCGAAAGATTAAAAAAATGCGTTCTTTAGAACGTTTCTCCGCTAGCGCCGCGTAACGAGAATCTCGAAAATCCACGTTTAAGCGACTTATAAGCGATTGAAGTTTGAAAAAGTTAAATTTTTTACTCAAACGTTAAAATCGTTACATTGTTGTTCAAATCAATTTTAAATGCGACATTTCAAGCCAAGGCTTAGCTCGGTAAACCTTAATTGTAACTTTTATTGTTTCAAAATACTATGGTAGTTTTGCGATAACGTTAGTATTTAGTTTAGTAGTAGCCTTGGGTATTTGATTTTAATATAGGGTATCACTTTTGTAGTAGTTGTAAAAGTGAACGTGTCTTTGATCTCTTTGAAAAGTTGTCAGAACGACGGCAGTAGATGGCGATGTTGTGCAAATCAAGCCAATAAAAATTGTCGTATTAAATTTTAAGTTTAGGGTTTTTTTTTTTTTTTTTTTTTTTTTTTTTTGCGGAATTCCGCACGGGTCACCTAGTCCTTAATAAGTTATGATATCGAGTTTTTCCGCCAAGTTTGTGCCAAACTACAACTAACCTGTATGTATAGTTCTTTTAAATTGTTTTCAGTCCTGCCGAGCGGGAAGCTTTGTCTTGTGAGGTGGTCGCTTAATGAGTAAAAACTTCCCGCCTGGCAGGACTGAAAACAATTTAAAAGAACTATACATACAGGTTAGTTGTAGTTTGGCACAAACTTGGCGGGAAAACTCGATATCATAACTTTTTAAGGCTGAGTATTTAAGGTTTTCTTGGCGGGTGTTTTTTTTTACAACATTGTTGTTTTTGGGGAGATATCACATGTTTTTGCATTAATATTATTTCTTTGCCTGTTTTTTTTCCTCTTCAAAATTTACTTTGCATGTTTTTTTTCCCTTCAACATTTTTCTTGTCGGTCCGACATATGTGGTTTTCTTGGCGGCATGCATTTGGTGCAAAAGTTTAAGGATCTTCTTCAGTCTAGGATAAATTTGAAATCAATCACAATGTACCACCCGAACCGACGCAAAACAAAACTAGTTGCTAACAATACTACAATTAAATTAAAAGTTAAAAAAAAAAAAAAACCCAACCCTTACTGCCGATCTCATATTAAAATGAACTAAATTGAAGATCCCTTTTAAAAGCCTTATGCAATAAAATTAATTACAAATATTTTATTTGTTAACAAATAGAAACTGGCAACATATGAATTTATAAATCATTGAGTTTTCTTTCCTCGTCGCCCAACAATGACAACATAAATGCTCAGATATTGAACAGAGCTAATAGATGGGTCAATCCATGTCAAATCACCCAGGAAAATGGGATTTTGTAACCCATGTCCTCGGATTTTGATAAAATTTGGTGTATTTAATATTTTTATGGTGGTAAGTAACCATATGAATTCTTTTGCCCATATGTGATCTAGTTTTTGTTTTACAGGCCGTCAAACTTTTCAAAAAATTGCATTTTCTGTCAACCGCTAAGCCTAATCTGCATGTATACGTATCTCTTCAGTAAATTGTGACGGGTGCAGAAATCTTTCAATATTTCCAAAAATTCTCAGATATGTTGCTGAAAGTATGAGGATTTAATAAAAAAATACTTGAAATTTATGTAATATAATTTTGTTTGAATAAAATTTGAATAAACTACGACAACCATTTTTTTTCTTGTGCAAAACATGAGTTTACTTAAGTGGCATTTCACGAAAAGGCGGAGGTCCTGTTCAATAATGGAAGCATTCGAAATGAGCCTGAATGTGTGTTCTATCATTGCAAAGAATAAAATTAGTGGTTTTTTTCGTTCTCTCGTTGCTGTTGCACAATATACACATTTCAGTATCAAAATTTTTGAAAAAAAATTCTAGTCACTTTACTAACCTAAATTTCACTGAAAAGCAAACATACCTTTATTTTTAAGTGTATTTACAGCCCTATTATGCTACTTAAAAATCATCCTAATCCCTTATTAAGCAGAAAGAAAAGTGAGAAATAATTTATGACTCCCAAATTCAGTTGTTAAGTTCAGCAAAATATCAGATGTAGAAAAAAGATGTGCAAAACATGAATTCACTTTAGTAGCTTTTTATGAAGAGGCGGAGGTCATATTCAATATTAGAAGCATTCGAAATAAACCTAAAGGTGTGTTCTATCATTGCAAAGAACAAAATTAGTGGCTTTTTTCGTTTTTTTTTTTTTTTTTTTGCTATTGCACAATGTATACATTTCAGTACCAACATTTTTGAAAAAAGTTCTAGGCATTTTCCTAACTTAATTTTCAATATTTTTTGTGTAAAAGAAGCATAGCTCATGCTTTTGTAGCATAAAAACGTATTATATTTAGTTTTAATGATTTATAATTGTATTGAATGTGCGAAAAAGAGATAGGATAGCACAATCTTTGAAGAAAAAGTAACAATGAAAAATATGAGTTTCCGAATATTATCGGATTGTTTGTCTTTGAAGTGTTTGTGTGATCATGTTTTCAGCAAATTTAAGGAATATACTGTTTGATATTTTAACGCTCGACCTTCCTTGCATTTCCGACATCGGACAGTACTTGTTGAAGTCACGTTATCATGAAATATTCGGAATACTTATTTTGTACATATTCAATCTCCTTTTGAAGAGAATAGTAACACAGTGGCGTATTTACGTATGGGCTTAATGGGCTATAGCCCAGGGCGGCACGATTGGGGGGCGGCACTTTTTCCATGCAAAGTGAAGACCTTTCTTTTTTTTTTTTAGACAGCAGGGCGGATCGGCAGCGAGAATGACCTTTTTTTTTTAGTCACCAGGGCGGCAGCGGCCACATTTTTTCCCCTTGTATTGGCAGGGCGCAGCGGTGAACATGGACAAAATTCATGGAGTTGGCGTCCGAAGACAAAGCCAAAGTACAAAGAGCTGCTCGCACTGGATCCTTTTCCACGATGAATTTATTGCTCTCTTTCTCAGACCCCTTCTATTTTCAGCAGTGAGCGACCTGGGGGGGGGGGTAAATAGAAACAGATGGAAAACTAGTTTTTTGCTGCATCGTATGAACCGCAGGAACCGCACTGTCACTTGGATTCTGATGAGAAACTTCCAGGTAACACGAGAGTTATTTACAAGATCATCTCACTAATCACTTTCCTGTTAGAAGGATAGATGTCCACTGGCGTCAACGTTCCTTGTCCTAATCAACACTCAACAGCTGAGATAAACATGTTGTAGTGCCAGAATGAATAAACTATATGATATTTTTTAACAAAAAGCAAACTTCATGTATTTTTTAGAAGTAACGTCAAAAAAATTGTGAACTTGTGTCTGTGGCTGTCCTGTGTACAGGAGATCCCATAGCGCATATTATTACCAATAGGCGTAGCGAGAAGTATTTCGTTTGGGGAATTGAAAATTTTTTTGAAATAAAGAGTCGGAAAACGCGATATCTACTTACATGTGTGTAACCTTTTTAGCTTGTGGGGGAGAGGGGGTATGAACGCCCTGGCTACGCCACTGATAGCTGCGACATTGAAAACTGAGTGAACAAAGTACTTCTAACCCGGGAGGGAGGGGGGGGATTTGCACCTTAGAGCGTATTTTTCTGTTTTTAATTACTTTTTTATAATTAATTTTTGAGCAAAAACTTCACAAAGACCGCCCTATTGGGGGATGATAAAACTCCTGAACCTCTTAACATTTAAAATCATCCTAAAAAAAGAAAACAAATATTTTTTTTCTTGCTCAAGACGGAGTTTGCTCTAATTTTCTCTGTTATATTGGGGCAGGAGTTATAAGGGCTCTTAATTAAGTCAAAAAATCAAAAGTTAAATTCAATTTAAGGACTTAACTAAAGAGCAAAATTTCACGGGAGACCTGCAGACCACGAACTTGAAAACGGCATTTTAAACGTACAAAACGTCTTTTTTGACGTGCCTAGTAGACCTTACAGCTATAGGTGCTAACCTATAGCTGTAAAATTGGGTAAAGGTTGATTTGAACCGCTGGGGAAAAGGTGCTCTTCCAGACATTTATTTATTTTTTAAGTGCATTTTTTTATTTTATTTTTTTCAAATTAATGAATTAATTTTTTTAAACTGGAAAAAGGATGTAACACAATGCTTTCAAAATCACTCCCTTCTCTCCTTTTGTTTCTTTTTTGCGTGTTTTCCTATGTTATCTAGCAAAATTTAATTGCATTTAAAGGTTGCATGTACTCTGGCTCGCGAAAATCAGCTTAATATGAGGTTATATAATGTACCACGCAGTTTATCTTCTCAGTAATTGAAATCCTTTATTACGTTCTCACCAATGTGTTTAGTTTTTTTTTTTTTTTTTAATCTCAAATTTCCAACAGTGCGAAAAAGTTGCCTCATGTCATTATAAGTATATGTGCAAAATTTTACTGATCTGAGTTAATATTTTCAGTTGCCTTTGGTACTACAGTCAAACTCGCTTATAACGAGCACGAAGGGACCGTAACATGTTGCTCGTTAAATCCGAGTGCTTGTAATAAACGGGTCCTTACGGTTTATTTAATACAGTGCTTGCTAACGGCGATAATATTATAGTTATTTCGTTATTCGTTTACTTCATTCCAATTGCAAGTTGTTGATAAGGTCTAGTAACATTTTTTTTTCATTTAAATCTTTAAACAAGTTTTTAAAATTTTTAAAACCATTTTTGAAACAAATATGTGAAGATTATTTATTTCAAAAACTGTTTTAAATTTCGAAAGAAAGTTCTTTTTGTAATTAAGTACTAAAAATGTTGATTTATAATAATGTAAGAGCAGATTTGTAGTAGTAAAAGTTGAGATTCGCAAAAGACGAATTTTTACCAATTGGCTGGTTGTTAACAACCAACCAATTTCATGTTTAACTAGCTGTGTGGCCGGTCTTTGCACGGTTTACCTTGAAAATACATTTTATGTCAAGTAAATAAAATTTCTTTTTTTTTACAACTCTGAAATTCAACACCTCAAGGGGGGGGGGCGGCCAGTTTCAAAAGCCCAGGGCGGCCTCACGTCCAAATACGCCTCTGTAGTAACATCTTCCAGAATTTTATGTTACGGACCGTTTGACGTAGTTATTTCATCTAACATCTTACCATTTCTCGGTTATAGTAAAGATAATAGTCCTTTCTTAGGTAAAAGATAGTCTTGCTTCAAGTCCAGCATAGTCACTTACTTGAAAATTTTCAATTTTTTTCTTTTAAACTCCAATAGCAAGTGTCGAAAGCTGTATTTGCTCTTAACTGGATCCTGAGATTTCTAGTTTATTTTTATTGAATTATGTCTGTCCGGGGCTCTAGCTTTTTAATTATCTCCTATTATTATTTATCAGCGCAAACCAACCTTCCTGATAAGCGAATCCTCTGAAAAACAAACAAACCAAAATAGAAAACCCACTTACAATTTTTATCCCTCTTATCACTATGACCCATATTTTGATAAAATAAGAAGAGACATGATACATGCGCAAATGCAAGGAAGGTTGAGCGTAAAAAAATCAAACAGTATATTCCTTAATTTTGCTGAAAACAGGATCACACAAACACTTCAAAGACAAACAATCCGAAAAAATTCGGAAACTCATATTTTTCATTGTTATTTTTTCTTCAAAGATTGTGCTATCCTATCTCTTCTTCGCACATTCAATACAATTATAAATCATTAAAAATAAATATAATACGTTTTTATGCTACAAAAGCATGAGCTATGCTTCTTTTACACAAAAAATATTGAAAATTAAGTTAGGAAAATGACAAGAACTTTTTTCAAAAATGTTGGTACTGAAATGTATACATTGTGCAATAGCAAAGAAAAAAAAAAAAAAAAAAAAAACGAAAAAGGCCACTAATTTTGTTCTTTGCAATGATAGAACACACCTTTAGGTTTATTTCGAATGATTGAATATGACCTCCGCCTCTTCAAAGTGAATTCACGTTTTGCACATCTTTTTTCTACATCTGATATTTTGCTGAACTTAACAACTGAATTTGGGAGTCATAAATTATTTCTCACTTTTCTTTCTGCTTAATAAGGGATTAAGATGATTTTTAAGTAGAATAATAGGGCTGTAAATACACTTAAAAATAAAGGTATGTTTGCTTTTCAGTGAAATTTAGGTTAGTAAAGTGACTAGAATTTTTTTTCAAAAATTTTGATACTGAAATGTGTATATTGTGCAACAGCAACAAGACAACGAAAAAAACCACTAATTTTATTCTTTGCAATGACAGAACACACCTTCAGGCTCATTTCGAATGCTTCCATTATTGAATAGGACCTCCGCCTTTTCGTGAAATGCCACTTAAGTAAACTCATGTTTTGCACAAGAAAAAAAATGGTTGTCGTAGTTTATTCAAATTTTATTCAAACAAAATTATATTACATAAATTTCAAGTATTTTTTTATTAAATCCTCATACTTTCAGCAACATATCTGAGAATTTTTGGAAATATTGAAAGATTTCTGCACCCGTCACAATTTACTGAAGAGATACGTATACATGCAGATTAGGCTTAGCGGTTGACAGAAAATGCAATTTTTTGAAAAGTTTGACAGCCTGTAAAACAAAAACTAGATCACATATGGGCAAAAGAATTCATATGGTTACTTACCACCATATAAATATTAAATACACCAAATTTTATCAAAATCCGAGGACATGGGTTACATGACCGGGTGAACTGACGTGGAATGACCCAGATACAAATCGGACCAATTTTAAGCATTACTAACTCCGGGGTGCGATGACCCCGGGGGGTAAATTTTGGGAAAACGTCCTCAATGTCTCATCGAGAATATTCATACCAAAAATCAACACTAAAGACCCCCGGGGAGAAAAGATACGGAAAATAAAAACGAGAGGGGAGGGGTGGGGGGTCGAAAAACCCCCTATGTCGAGCTTTGGGACAAAATAAATGTGGGTGCAAAAGCAGAGCTCAATCCGAGTTACCGTTTAGTCTGACCCCTGTCAAACAATTTTTAAAAAGTGCGAAAAATAGCGATTTTTTAACATTTATCACCCCTCCCCCTGAGGGTCCTGGATGTTTTGCTTTAGTATGTGCCGTCAGGGGCCGCTGGAGATTGAGTATACCAAAAATGAACTCTAGGGATCTTTATGGGGCTGAGATACAGAGGGAGAAACCCCGGTTTGGTTACTCGCGTAATCAGTCTTTAGTCGCTCTTTTACATTTTTCTTGGCGACGGAAATTTCTTGGCGGCTTGTATTTAGTTTTCTTGGCGGGGCGATACGCTCCCGCGTCCCGTGATGTCTCGAATTTTACTTTTAATCCGTTGCCAGTTGTTAAATATAAATAAAGAATAAAATGTTCTCGTTTTGTTTTGTTACAAAAAAATCGACTACAAAAAAAATAAGAAATAATAATAATAATAATAATAATAAATAAATAAAACAAATGAATAAATAAACAAAAAATCGTCTGCGCAGTCAGTCATTTTTTTCCTGAGCCTGCATTTCCGCCATGTTTGCGGAATCGAAGTCGGAATCAGAGTCCTCACAGAAGATTACTCAGAAAAGTACTTTACAGACATTATTTATCAAAACCATTTTCTTACAAAGTTAGTTTGAAGGAAATCCGACTTTAAGTTCAGGATCAAGATTCAACTTAAATTCCCCGTAGACGCTAATGTTCATTTTTTTTTTTCTGAACGGTTCAATACTGAACGAAAAATGGTTCAAATCAAAAAGCGAAATATGGGACTGTATGGGAAAGCCTCTCCGAGATATTTCAAACAAAAAAACGTTTATTCCATTCGGACGGTTCACTCAAAAGTTATTAGGTGGGGAAAGGTTGCTTGAACGGTTCAATGTTGAACGAAAAAATGCTCAAATGGAAAATTTAAATACGGTAATGAAGTATCCTTGCTGATATCCTTCGAACAAAAAAAAAAGTTTATTTAAATCGGACTGTTCACTCAAAAGTTATTAGGGGTAACAGCTTGATTGAGTGGTTCAATGTTGAACGAAAAATTGTTCAAATCGGAAATGTAAATACGGGAATGAAGTATCCTTGAAAAGATCTTTCGAATAAAAAAAAGTTTGTTCAAATCGGACTGTTCACTCAAAAGTTAGCATCGCGGGACAGGTTGTTTGAACGGTTTAAAGTTGAACCAAAAATTGTTCAAATCGAAAAATCAAATAAGGGAATGAATGAGCTGTACTCGCCGAGATCTTTCCAACAAAAAAAAGTTTGTCCAAATCGGAATGTTCATTCAAAAGTTATTAGGGGAGGACAGACAGACCGACCGACAAACAAATTCCCCATCTCAATACCCTGCTTTCAAATTTTTAATTTTTCGATATTCATTTTACCAGTGGCGTATATAGGTTTTTATTTCGGAGGGGGCCCATAGAATCAAGCTCTGCCCCCCCCCCCAACTTTTTTTTTCGCTATTACTGTAAGACAGGTAGAAATTTTCAAATTGAATTAAAATATTGTAATTTTTGGAAAAGATAGAAAATTACGAAGTTTTAAATTCCCTCCAAAACTTTTTTCAAGATTGAAATTATTTATGCTACCTTTGATGACGTTGGAGGATCAAGACTCCTCTGGGAAACTTACTGAAACTTAAATTCGAAACATGCAATTTCAGGCTATCTTTAGTGGCGTTAAAGGAATTGAGAAGACTCGAGGCATCTCTCCTGGAATATTTTGACACGAAGCACAACTCAGGATATATTTCTTCATGATAGAGTAAAAGAAAAGAAGATGTGTTTTTTTCTTTTTCTTTTTTTTTTTTGAACTGAAGTCTCATTTAGTTATCTTTGGGAAGTAAAAGTTCAAAGACCCTCCTCTGAAAGATTTTCGATATATAGATGGGCAATTTCGCGTTCTCTTTGGAGACGTTAAGAGACAAAAAGTGGTTAGGGATCTCCCTCCGAAATTTTCAAAATTGAAACCTTAAGCCATCCTTTAGACCATCTTTGGTAGTAACGTTAGCAAGGACTCTCTCCCGAAATGTTTCGAAATTAATGTTTTAAATTTTTTTTTTTTTTAGGTTATCTTTAATACCGCCAAGAGAAGAGGCAGGATTCAGGCGCTGAGTCCCGAAATTTTGCGGCATTGAAACTTCAAGAATGCAATTTTAAGCTCTATTTTTTGAAACTGAAGGCTCAAAATTTTACTTTTAGCAGAGGTACCCATTATACCCAAGAGCAAAAACTTATCATCCAAGAATTCCACGAAGATCCCTATGAAAACGAGCGCCACACGTGAAAGAAAAAGAAAACAAAAACTTTTAAAAACGCTCCTTAAAAATAATTCAATAGCGCCGCTTACGCCATGATTCTTGATAGGAACAACTGCTTTTAGGCTTTGTCTGACAACATTTAGTAATAAAAGGATTTAGGGACTCTTCCGGAAATTTTTGGGCATAGAGACTGTAATTCGGGAACTCTCTCTTTTCTAAAAACACATTTTAGAGCTAAAGACTATAGAAAAGTAAGGGGGATATCAACTATCGTTAACTGTTTGAATTTTAAATCTCTAAAATGCCATTTGAAGCAATGTTTGACTAAGGTATTGAAGAAGAAGCGGGAAAAGAACTCTCTTCCGAAAAATTTTGGACATTGAAGTCTTGAAACTGCAATAAAATTCCACGTTGTAAAAGTGAAATTTTAAGATCTCTTTGGACTCGGGAGGAATGATTACACTTTATTTTAAATTTATTGAGTGTAGCATTATTTCAAAGACTCTTATTTCCTGATTGACTAGAAAAAAAGGGGGAATGAGAAGAAAGAGAGAAACGTAATTTGCTGACATAATAATCTACATGTGTTAAATATTTTTCATTTTAAGATTTCTATTCAAAATGATCACGGGACGCGGGAGCGTCCCGCCCCGCCAAGAAAACCAAATACAAGCCGCCAAGAAATTTCCGTCGCCAATAAAAATGTAAAAGAGCGACTAGGACTGTTTACGTGAGTAACCAAACCGGGGTTTTCACCCCTCTGTATCTCAGCCCCATAAAGGTCCTTAGAGTTCATTTTTGGTATACTCAATCTCCAGCGGCCCCTGACGGCACATACTAAAGCAAAACATCCAGGACCCTCAGGGGGAGGGGTGATATATGTTATAAAATCGCTATTTTTCGCACTTTTTAAAAATTGTTTGACAGGGGTCCAGACTAAACGGTAACTCGGATTGAGCTCTGCTTTTGCACCCACATTTATTTTGTCCCAAAGCTCGGCATAGGGTGTTTTTCGACCCCCCACCCCCTCCCCCCTCGTTTTTATTTTCCGTATCTTTTCTCCCCGGGGGTCTTTAGTGTTGATTTTTGGTATGAATATTCTCGATGAGACATTGAGGACATTTTCCCAAAATTTACCCCCCGGGGTCATCGCACCCCGGAGTTATTAATGCTTAAAATTGGTCCGATTTCTATCTACTAGCTCTGTTCAACATCTGAGCATTTATGTTTTCTTTGTTGGGCCACGAGGAAAGAAAACTCAATGATTTATAATTTCATCTGTTGCCAGTTTCTATTTGTTAACAAATAAAATATTTGTAATTGATTTTATTGCATAAGGCTTTTAAAAGGGATCTTCAATTTAGTTCATTTTAATATGAGATCGGCAGTAAGGGTTGCGGTTTTTTTTTTAACTTTTAATTTAATCGTAGCATTGTTAGCAACTAGCTTTGTTTTGCGTCGGTTCGGGTGGTAGGTATAACTTTGATATACCCCCCCCCCCCCAAAAATTACTCGCCAAATCTGGAACTCCCTACGGACTCTTTAGGGTTGCTGTTTCCTATTTTGGTGTTGCTAATTCTGTATCTCAGAACCAGACTAACGTAAGTTCACTTTCGTCATTTTTCGGTAGAGGGGAAAAACGATTGTCGAATACATCGTTTTTCTCCTCTACTGAAAAATGACGAAAATGGACTTACGTTAGTCTGGTTCTGAGGTACAGAATTTAGGTTTTTGCTGTTGCCAAATTTAGTATTTTCTTGCATTTGTACCATTTTTTGAGTTTATTTTTTGAAGTTTTATGGCAATAATTTTTGTGGAAACAGGTTTATTGCTTGGCGAGAAAAAAAAGTCACCAAAGTCTCGATTTAGGGCTTATATCAAAGTAGTTCCGGGTGGTACATTGTGATTGATTTCAAATTTATCCTAGACTGAAGAAGATCCTTGAACTTTTGCACCAAATGCATGCTGCCAAGAAAACCTCAGATGTCGGACCGCCAAGAAAAATGTTGAAGGGAAAAAAACATGCAAAGTAAATTTTGAAGAGAAAAAAAGAAAACAGGCAAAGAAATAATATTAATGCAAAAACATGTGATATCTCCCCGAAAACAACAGTGTTGTAAAAAAATCCCCCGCCAAGAAAACCTTAAATACTCATCCTTAAAAAGTTATGATATCGAGTTTTCCCGCCAAGTTTGTGCCAAACTACAACTAACCTGTATGTATAGTTCTTTTAAATTGTTTTCAGTCCTGCCAGGCGGAGAGTTTTTACTCATTAAGCAACCACCTCACAAGACAAAGCTTCCCGCC
Organism: Uloborus plumipes; assembly: GCA_038373865.1. NCBI lineage: Eukaryota > Metazoa > Arthropoda > Arachnida > Araneae > Uloboridae > Uloborus > Uloborus plumipes. The sequence goes on from JAXGGA010018154.1 coordinate 11,858, forward strand.
TGGCAGGACTGAAAACAATTTAAAAGAACTATACATACAGGTTAGTTGTAGTTTGGCACAAACTTGGCGGGAAAACTCGATATCATAACTTTTTAAGGATGAGTATTTAAGGTTTTCTTGGCGGGGGATTTTTTTACAACACTGTTGTTTTCGGGGAGATTAGGATTTTTTCTATGCGTTTTCTTAATTGAAATATCTTCATTTTCCCAAGACACGTTCTTTTTTCTCTTGAGTAAAGCGCAAGGGCTCCCTTACCCTCTTGGGTTGCACCACTGCCTGATGTCATCTAACGAATTATTATTAGGAATAATTATTTATTTATTTATGTATTTCAAGCTAAAAGTATGTAAATAATTTAAGAGTAAGCTTTAGCCGAATAATAATAACTACCTTTATTAAAGAAAAAAAAATCAGAATTTTTTTTTCGGGGGGGGGAGGGGTATAGGAGCCCGTCATTTATGGAGGCAGGGGGGGTCAATTGCCCCCCCGGCTTTAAGAAATCAATGTTTTTATAGATAAGTGGGCGTGGTTTTTTATGTTTTCCGGTGAAATTGCATTGTGTTTGGACCTTTTGCCCCCCCCCCCCCCGGAAAAACTTGAAATGACGTCCCTGTCGTCACACCTTTTACACCTTTGAAAACAATGTTAATAGAGAGTGGGCTTTTTTCTTAAGGAAGTTTTTTTTTTTTGAGCAAACACGAACCGAACACCTACTTTTGAAAGAATCTTTCTCGATTTCGGGGGGGGGGCTGCCCCCCCCCCCCGCCCCCCCCCCCCTTAAATACGCCCTTGCATTTTACCTTTTTATTTTTTTAACTTGGCGATATTTTTTAGATGTATAAAGATACCTTTAATACTTTTTTCGTCTTTCTTTTATTTTTAACGGGAAAGACGGCTAAAAAACTGAACTTTTTAAAATGTGGGAGTATTCTATCGATGATTAAGATTTTGCCGCAGTCGATAAATGGGTCATTTTCAAAATTGGGTGTCATTTGAAAATTTGAAATGTGTAAAAAAAAAATCTATGGATCAAGTATAATTCTGGAAAATAATTAATCAAACATACTTATATTACACTATTTTAATAATTTTCGTACAGTTTCTCTTGAAAAAATTTTCATGTCTGATTTGTCATGTCTGTTACTAAATATGGTAACAGACATGACAAGTAACAGACATGACATTTTAAGAAAAAAAAAATTATGGGGCAAAAAATTCTACAAATTATTAAAAATTCTACTTAAATTTAGAGTACAATACCACTAAACTAAATTATCTAGCTGAAATAATTAATTAAAAAAAATATTTTATGCAAGTAATTAAGGTAACAGACATGACATAATAAAAATATACAAACAAATAAAAGACTTCTGCTTCCTTTAAAGAAAACTGAACATTCAAAATGACTGTTGCTATTTCTTGTTTCCATGTGCTTCAGTACTATAGAAGTGTTGTCATTCCAGAATTCAATGCACAAGGTTTAAAAATTGTAAAAATGTGTATGGTAACAGACATGACATTAATTTCTGGACAACTCTTTGATATTAGTTAAAAAATTAAAATTTTCACTTTTATTCAAATTAATTTTATTAAAATGTAATTTAAAGTACGAAGCATGATTGCAAAATATGGCAGAGTGGAAAATTTGACTACTAAATTCAAATTCTTGTTGTTCAACTTCAGTCTTTATTTTTTGGACAGCTGTATTTTTCGTTCCTCTTCAACTCATTCCTAAAAAACCCATTTTCTTAACAAAAAATATTATTAAAAATTATAATGCCTGTACTGGAAATTGTCTGCTAATAAACAAACCAAAAAGTAAATTTATTTCAAGTTACTCAAAATTTTTTTTAAAAATATTTTTTTGGCGGACAGCAAATGGCACCGAAAAATGAAAATGACCCAAATATCAGAAAATAATAGTTTTATTTTGGTTACGTAGTGTAAGAAGTTAAGTACTATTAGTAGTGTTTGTCACAAAAACTGATGTCAGTTGAAAAAATCGCCGAGAATCTCAGTTATTAAAATCTTCTTGCAACAAATTTGGCAAAATTCCAGTTCAAATGGATACGAAGTAACTGCCCAATTGTAAGTATCCCGAAAAAGTGCCCAATCAGCAGGGACGTCATTTCAAGTTTTTCCGGGGGGGGGGGGCAAGGGGTCCAAACACAATGCAATTTCATCGGAAAACATAAAAACCGCGCCCACTTATGTGTAAATACATTGATTTCTCAACGCCAGGGGGGGGTCATAGACCCCCCTGCCCCCCCCCCCCCCCAAATGACGGGCCTGCCAATCAGTGCAAAAAAATTTAAGAAATGCTGTTTTGTATTTAAAGCTCCATCAATAATGAACCTAATCCATTTATTAGTTGCCAATCTCTTCAAGCGATTACGCTACCGATATTTTAAAACACATATTTACAAAACTTGCGAAAACTTGCTTACAACCAAAATTACAAAATGTTTTAAAATACAAATCATCGTAAAAGCTCGTTAGAGAGCGGGCGCGCGATCGTTTCCAATGTCTATGTAAAAGCCCGGATATATACTATGAAGCTGAAAAAAAAAATTACTTTTTGATTTGACTTGAGAAAAGCCTTGAAACTTTAATACGAAAAGTGGAAATGATACATGCAATTCTAGCTATCGACAGGGAGTTGAGATGATGCGCACTAAATACTGAATTAGTTTGTTGGAAGCCTTCGCGGATTTGTGCGAAAAATGTACCTTAAATTGGAATGAAAAAGCGCTACCAATCTAACTTTTTCGAATATCGTTATAAATTATAGCCTAAGGCAGGGATTCAAGTGAAACAGGCTATCGCAAACTGCAATCGCTACTGGCACGTTTCTTGATAAAAACATCGTGACGTCAGCGTGACGTTTGCGTAACGTTTGCCTATGAAAAACGAGCTAGATAAAACGTCACAGCCTACTTGGCGAATAAGAGGAGATCGCCGACTGCTTGTGAGCTCTTATTGGCTCCACTCGTAGTGACGTCAGTGCCAAGTTAAGCTGATGATAATGTAATTCACTTCCAGTAGCGATTGCATTCGAAGCGATCGCAGTGCTGTTTCACTTGAATCCCTGCCTATGTGTTATTCTGATGTATAAGCTATATTATGGTAAAAGTTTCATTAAAATCCATTCAGTAGTTTTTGCGTGAAAGAGGAACAAACATCCATCCATTCCTCCATCCATCCATACAAACTTTCGCATATATAACACTAGTAAGATATATAGATATAATTGATTATGGCAGGAATTCAAGTGAAACACGGACGATCGCAACTCACCAATGCAATCGCAAATTCCAAAATTTGGATTCAAGTGAAACGAATTCACTTGAATTCGACTTACAGTAGCGGTTGCAATATGCGATCGCCTCGAAGCGACTGCAATGGTGTTTCACTTGAATTCGGTCCTATGGCAGGGATTCAAGTGAAACACCATTGCAATCGCTACTGGAAGTGAATTACATTATCATCAACTTAACTTGGCACTGACGTCACTACGGGTGGAGCCAATAAGAGCTCACAAGCAAGCAGTCAGTGATATCCTCTTATTCGCCAAGTAGGCTGTGACGTTTTATCTAGCTCGTTTTTCATAGGCAAACGTCACCCTGACGTCACGATGTTTTTATCAAGAAACGTTCTAATGTAATTCATTTCCAGTAGCGATTGTAACTAGCGATCGCCTGTTTCACTTGAATTCCTGCCTATGTCCGCCAATTAAAATCGTGCAATTATGCAAATTAGTCGAACACAAGAACAAATTTTCTGCGCAGGTTTCACTTAGAAGTAGATCCAATTGTCTCGTAAATGACACCGATTCGGCTCAAAACTCGGCATTTTCGCAGGAAGATTGGATACCTTAACAAAATTCTGCATGAAATCTGCAGAACTTTTGCAGATTTTTGTGAAAATTCATTAATTTGAAAATATCTGCAGAATTACATGTGGGGGTTCTTGATAAGTGACGAGAACTGAGATAAAGGACACTGTGCTTCCCGTTTGTGGGGGGGGGGGGGACCTCCGCCCCCTTAAATACGTCTTTGCTTAGAGGGCTAGTAAGCAGTCAAGGGGGCTTGCCTTTTTTAGCTCCGCCCATGGTAAAAACAATTTTTCTGAAATTTTCGTGTTGTATCATGTTTTATCGATGAAATTTAGTAGGCAATCTGCATCAATATTCTGTACTCTCTAAACGGTTTTACATTTTTCTTGAAAAATATTTACTCTTGAGATATAGTCATTTTTTTGGCTCCACAAATGAGTAAAATTAAGAATTTTTTATCCTTTTTCTTCCATTTGTAAACCAATCAAAATTAAATAATTGTGCATGAGTCAATATGAATCACCAAAAATAGGATAGTTTCTATATATTTAAATATGAAAAAGTGCTAGCACAAATTAGCCTTATATGCCGATAGAAAGCCCGATTTTTTCGAATTAGACAAAATTTGTTCGAATGTTTTAAAGTAATTAGAACGTGAGTTATAATTGCCTTTATTTAAGATAATTTTTCATCAAGGTCATTGTTGTGCAATTAATTAAAATGCATATCAAATTTCAAAGAACTAAAAATATGATTTTAACGTTCATAATGAAAAGTAGGAAGTAATAAATTTCATGAATGAAAAAAATCTCGAGTTCTTTAAAATATTTTTTTTTCATAAAACAAGTAATACTAATAAAAAATAAGTGAATTAATAATTAAAAAAACTAAAAAGATACGCTTTAGTAGCAATATGAACTTAAAAGTAAAAAATATTTTAATGCAAAGTTTGTTCAGCAGCAGGAAGACTGACTAATCAAATTATTTCAATGTGAAAATAATAAATGTGTATGCGTGAGGGGGGGAGAGATTGATTTACCTAATTGTTAGCATTTTGTAATGATGCAGAATTCTTGTCAAAAGGTAAATGGAGAGCTCCCCACACTTTTATTTTCACATTAAAGTTATTTGTTTGGTCAGTTTTCCTGCTGATGAAAAACTTGACATTAATTACTTTTATACTTTTTAGTTCTTATTGCGACATAAGTGTGTCTTTCTAGTGTCTCAAACTCAATTTATTGGCGTTAACCCTTTGATGCAGAATTTTTATTCTACATTAATTAACGTCAAAATAAGGAGAAAATATTATATTTAGCTTGTTAATAATTTTCTCGGTATGTAGTACAGCTTAGGACAACGGTGTCCCTTTAAGCATAGAAGGTAAAAAATTCATGGGAAATTGGTGTTTCGTTCTGTGGGACACTGGTGTCTCATTTCTGCTTCAAAGTGTTAAATTTGTTGAGGTGTCGCCACCATCGCACTAAACAATAGCCAATTTACGATGTCATTTCCGTTCCATTACTTTCATTTTCAGCTGAAATGTTTCAATATTTGTGAGAAAGGAACTAAAAAAACAGGCATAAAAAATATTAAACTCTTTATTTAACAAACGTTGATATGCGAAATTTATTTTTCATCATTGTTCACAAAAGTTACAACACATAAATTGCACATGACAAATTATATACAAATGTTTGAAATACAAGTATATGCTGAAAGACAAAAAATTCTTGAATTTTGACATCATTGCTCTTTCCGTCTTAACCCATTAGTGCCTAGAGTCCTTTTATAGGGACGGTCCAAAAAAGGGTCTGAATTTCCCCAAAATGCACATTTCAACCAAATAATAGTGTTCAATTAGTACCTTGGTATTGTTTCAATTCGTTATTAACAGATTACAGCACATAACCATTGTAAAGTGTGTTCTGTTGCAGTTTTAATATGATCTTTATCAAAAACCACATCATTCACAACCTCAAGAAAAATAGTTGAGTTTTCAAAGTTATTCCCAGCTTCTCAGTTTATGTTAATTGTTGATTTTATTTTTTCTCATAAAAATGTCTTTTTAAATATCACATCGTAGGCAGAAAATTTTTTTTGTAAAAAAAGTATGTATCCTCTGGGGTCTATCGTAACTTTTAAGGGACGAATTTTCTTTCCTTAATAAAAAAAATATTTTTTTTACGTAATATTTTTAAAATTATTTTTCCTGTCCATTAAACACTGTTTGTAACCAGTATACAAAATATCTTTGGGGAAAAAAATGTCAGGCATTAATGGGTTAAAATAATTCTACTCCAGACTATGTCCTCTTGTTTTATTTATTTATTGAAAGAGAAAATTTTATCTTGCATAACACAGAGTAGTGATGTAATTCTTCTTGGGGAAAATTGCTAACTTCCTAGAAAGAGCACAGTTCCTCCCTTAACATGGGCATACATGTGAAGGAAGACTGATATTATAAAACAAACATCACTTAAAATCTCATTTTAAATACAGCAATGATACAAAGTTTTTGTTTCTTCCTCAATTTTTAAAATGACCTTATCTCAAAAATTGAGATTGAAAAAACAAAGAGGTTGGGTGGGGGATATTACTTTTCTCCCAAAAAAACACTTTCTTCATATCACAATAATTTTGTCCACATTTGAGTGAGAAGATGATACTGCCATTTTATTTTCCTTTTATACCATTATATTTTCTATTAACTTTGCATAAAATATTTTATAAATAATTTAACATCGCATAAAATAAATGAGTAAAAATCAAGCACTTTTCATAACGAAAATCACGGATTTGATTCAAATGAAAAAAAAAGGAACTAAACTAAGTGCAAACTACATTACAAGTCAGAACAATACATTTAGGACTTTAGTTCACAGTATCCTAACTGATAAATTAACCTGATATACAATATTAAAAAAAATCTTAGATTGTAAATTTAATAGCTTTATGCCCTATCACAGAACAGAACATGAAAAATATAGCTAAAACTTTGCTATACCTTCGGTATTCGACCAAAGATAAAAATGTATTAATTTTCGAATACCTTCGGTATTCGAAAATTAATAAATTTTTTAAGCAGCAAAACAGATTCTTGTGCAAGTATCACTCTTTATCGCCAGAGCCCAATTTTAAAGATACATCAAACATGAAATTTTAATTAATTATATTTAATATTTAAATTAGCATATTCGACGAGCAAATCTATTTCTTGTACTTTAACATAATGCGGCAAAAGCATATTTTTGTCAAGACAGTTTCCATTTTTTTTATTCCTTTCCACTTTTAAAGCTTTTTGTCACATGTTTTACCACACCAATCAAGTCAAATGAATGCTGAAAATACAAGCTTTAAAAATATGCTCTTTTTTTAAACAATTGATCCCTGATATTTTTTTTAAAACATGCAGTTTAAGAAAGGCAGTAGGGTTTTTAATAAAACATTTTCACAAGAATATATTACAAATATAAAGTTAATGTTTCTAATCAATAACAATTTCAAAAACATGACCTTTCACTTCTGTTATAATACAATCCTCAGAATTTTTATGAACACAACTATATACAATATCAATATCAGAATCAGATGAAGAATCACAAATAACTAGATCATCCTTTTCTAATGAATCTTGAGTAAAAGAATTGTTTGCTACAAGAATTTCTGCTGGCTTGAGTCTTTTAGAGCTATTTTCATTGTCTGTAAATTTTCTTTTATTGTGAGAAGTTGGAGGTGGACAGATAGTGTCAAGGACTACTAAATCATCAAGATGATTTGATGAAAATTCTTTGGAAACAGGCTTGATTTTTTCAATCTTTGGTTGAGTATTACTAGTAACAAATGAAGGCAGTTTAGAAGCATTTTCTGTGGATTTAATCCCTACATTAGAGCACTGCTGTAACGCATCTGAGCAGCTGTTAATTTTGTCCTCCATTTTACTACTGTCAAACCTAATCTCCTCAATTGGTACATCATCCCCATCATATTCATCATTTAATGGTGATCCTGGTGAAATATTCTGCTGTAATTCTACTTTAAATGACTCAGTTTGGGAAATCTTCAGAGGTAAAGCAGCTTCTTTCAAAAACACAGGTGAATTGTTTTCAGCAATCAAATCAAGATTTTCAAATTTAATGGAGTACTCTTCAGAACTTTCGCATTTTGCACTTGAAACTGGTATGTTTTTCAAGGAATTATCAACATTTTCAAGAGACTTAGAATAATTTACCTCAGGTAAATCAACAACATCTGATACAATGTTTTGAGACTTTTTTTTCAATTCAAGGATTTCAAAAACACCTCTTTCATACTGTGGTTCTAAACCTTCTGTAAATTTGCACTTTATTTTGCTAGTGTCATATTCAATATTTTCCTTTTCAATTTCTGAACAAACTGCTTCAACTGTTTTTAAAATTTCAGAATCAAATTCACTATTAAATTCATTTATAAGCCCAGCTGAATGAGTTTTAAGAGTAATATTATTTAAATTGCATTCAGGTTCTGTTGAACTGCTGTCAGATATTTTTTCTTTGCTTGGTGCAGCACAAGGGTCAGTTATTTTTGAAGTACACTTTGGTTTTATCGCAGCACCTGGCGCTGTTTCAACAGCAGCATCAAGCAAAACACTACGAGTTTCTATAATTTTTAAACTACATAAACTTGCATCACTTTTGTGCAGAATATCCTCTCTAGGACTTCCCAGGGAAGTATCTTCAGCTAAAAGTAAATGCTCTGCTTCACACTCAGAATAGGTATTTGAAATTACAACACCTACACCGTTGGATACATTAGCATTTATATAAGAGTAATCTTGCTGGTCCTCAATTATTTCCGAAGGGGATGGCACCTCACTTTTAATTACAACTGAAGCATCACTTGCTATATTACTAAATTCTGCTACTAATGGTGGTAAATTTGAAGTATCAGAAACATCCTCAACAGGATATTCAGTTTTGATTTTCGTAAAAGTTGAGGGTGCATTTGAAATATTTTGCTCTTCATTTAAGATAGAAGAGAAAACATTCTCATTTGAAGGTACAAAAACAGTCAAGTCTGGTAAACGAACCGAAAAATCTGAGGAAACATTTTCTTTAGCAATCATACATTCAGGAAGAAGGGTAGCACTCTCATTTTTAATAACCGGTCTTAACTCCATCTGTAGATTTAGGTTAGTGGCAAAAAGTTCTGGTAACGCTTGCTTGTTTCCAACATCAAAACCTTGTGGTTCTTTCTTAATTGTTGTAGACACCTGTAAAATAAAAAAGAATCATAACAAGTAAACAAAATGATGTTTTTATCTTTACGGGCAGCATTAAATCTATAGAGCTAATTAAAATTGCTGGAAACTCTGCCAAGACTTGTTTGTAATAGGGAGACTGGAAAGTAATGTCTGGGCACATTCCATATCAAGTGATCCAAAGTCTAAGAAAAATTTTACCTCACATTTTTGAATTTCTTTCAAATTCGACTCATTAATTGTACCCTTCAAGGTAATCAAGTCCTATTTTTAAATTTCATCTCATTTATTTTTTTTATTTATGAGACTTTGATTTCTGGAAAAACCTGTTTTTTTTTCATGAATACTTGGAACATAAAATAGATCATAACTCAGCACCAAACATAGATAGACACATATTTGCCCACTTTCTGATAAAAGTATATAAATTTATATGTTCACTGTTTACATGGATATTTACAGCAAAAAACCTCAACCTTTTCATATGATGAATATACACTGCTCGATATTGAAAATGCAACACCAAGGAGTGGTCAGAAATTCATGCAAATTTTACCGTAGACGCACGTCACTGAGTTATGCAAATGATATGAAATGTGCAGCTCTCCGACGCACGTGAAGTAAGATATAAGAGAATGAAGTTGAAAAGTGGGCTATGTTCATGTTGGATTTTCTGCCAGACTAATTATCGGAGAAATTTGGTTTTTGTCTCGAAGGATATGTGTGATAGGAGGAAATGCCACGCCGTCCTCAACGAAGACACTTCCAGCATATAGACGACTTTACAAGGGGTATGGTGATCGGACTGAGAAGGGGAGGTTGGTCCATACGTCAAATTGCAGCTGATACCCACATGGATGCAAGCACTGTGCATCGGCTGTGTCGGAGATGGTTGGAAAGAGGAAATGTAGCCACATTGAGAGGTGCAGGTGCAGCCAGAGTGACGTCAGACCGCTTGGATCGACGGATTCACCGACAAGCTGTGGCGGACCCGCAAGTCACTTGTACGTCGATTCTGCAGCATGTGCAAGGTACCCTGGATGTTCCTGTGTCGACCAGAACCATTTCCCGTCGTCTGGTTGCACGTGACCTGCAATCACGGCGCCCGCTAAGAAGACTGTCACTGACCTCACAGCAGACTCCAACGTTTGGAATGGTGCCGGACCAGAGCGACGTGGATGGCAGAATGGCAAACTGTAGTGTTCTCAGATGAATCCCGCTTCTGTTTGTCCAGCGATAGTCATCGCATACGTGTGTGGCGTCGACGTGGAGAAAGATCGAATCCGGCAGTAACTGTGGAACGCCCCACAGCGCGACAACGTGGCATAATGGTTTGGGGCACTATTGCCCTAATAGCACAATGTGTCACGGATAAGTCACAGTGACGTCACTGCGAGTCACAAGCGTCACAGTCACACCGTGACTCAATTGTGACGACGCACAAAAGTCACATTGTGACTTGTTTGCGACATTTGCGTGTGACTTCACTACAACGTCGCTGTGACAGCTGAATTGTGACCGGTCACAATGTAATGTTGTGGAGACGTCACATTGTGACCTTAATGTGAATTTTCATTAAAATATTTTTTTACCGATTGAAGACCGAATTAATAATACCGAATTAATAATTTTACGTTACAAAATCAGTCAAAAAAATTTTTAAGAGCCTCAATCACTTTCTAACAGACAGCAGTAACAAAAGCGACCAAGTGACAACACTTGCGAATGTCAATCCGTGATGACGTCAAAATTGCAGTGACGGCCCTTACAACGTCAATGCAATTTTGGA
>JAXGGA010018155.1:0-22710 GCA_038373865.1 Uloborus plumipes
CAAATACGTATATATGATGGATCTGCAGTAGACGATACAGTTGAGACAGTAGAAGACTGCGAAAAAGTTGGCTGATCTTCGGTACTCACTTGTTCCTCAGGTAAATCATCAGTATTTCTTTTTTTACTTGGTCTGGTTGTAAGTGGTCGACATTTGCAACAAAAAATATCATTTACTAGGACTCTTTTTCCAATTTTTTCTGTTGCAATATTAGCCTCATCAATTATCGAAATAACTTTTTTATAGCCTAATATTTTGCGCAAATGAATATCACAATTAATGCATTTTTCGCTAGAATCCATTCCGGAATCAAAAGAAGTACAAGTGATGAATTCATAAATCTATGAAAGAATACGATTATTTCACTTACTTCAGTGGGATAGATTAGACGTAACGCTATGTAACAATGAAGCAAAGATGAAGTAACAACAGTTTTTGTACAATGTTAGTAAATTCTAAAACGCAAAAATATTCTCAAGACAGACGATATTTTACTCTGCAGACGATAAATTACGAAAAAAAAAATCGGTTTAGTTTGAAAATAGAAACATTTTTAACTCAGCAGACGATTTTTATTGACGCAGTTCAAGCAGGCTCAAGTTGTTTAGCGTAGATTTTGTTTTAATGCAAAATTATGAAAAAAAGAGTAGTTTTTAATTTTTTTTTTTCATATTGTTCCACCATTTCAAAACATTCAACAAAATTCCTGAGTATAAAGGAGTATAAAAGACACTTTCTGACAAAATTTGGTGATTGACACTTTTCAGAAAATAATTAAAAAAAAATATTTTAACTTTATTTTTGGCGCCAAATATCGGCTTTTCGTTCAAACAATATGACCATAATATTTTTTCATGTATTTTATTCCTAAGAATATGGAAAAAAATCACCGTTCATTAATTTTGAGTTTTTCTATGGGAAAAAAAATAAAAACGTAGAAACGGGTTTTTTGAAAAAACCCGAAAGTCGTTTGAGATAGAGAGCTAAACATTTGGCTAATTTTTTCTTGTTCGACACCAAAATGATCCCCCAAGTTGGAGCAAAATCGGGATCAAGGGCAGATTTGACATATAAAACCGGCTATACCCTTTAGCGACATTTTAAATCGTCAAAGCGGTACATTTTGAGTTCTTTTAGTTTAATAAAGCCGTTTAATATAATTTAATACAAATTATTTCTCAATATTTTTACTGGCCCCGGCAACGCCAGGTATTTTTGCTTCTATTATATATGCGAAAGTATGGATGGATGGATGTATGGATGTTTGTTCCTCTTTCACGCAAAAACTACTGAATGGATTTTAATGAAACTTTTACCATAATGTTGCTTATACATCAGAATAACACATAGGCTATAATTTATAACGATATTCGAAAAAGTTCGATTGGTAGCGTCTTTTTCATTCCAATTTAAGGTACATTTTTCGCGTAAATCTACGAAGGCTTCCAACAAACTAATTTGAAACTGTAAAAATTGTCAAAGTGGTGTGTTTTGAGTTCTTTCAGTTCAGGAAGAAAAAAAACCAAAGATTATATATTTGTTGTATATCTTGTATTATAAATTGTTTCTATAAATTATTACTGACCCAGGCAATGCCGGGTATTTTTGCAAGTGCATTTTAAAATTAGAAAAAGGTGACTTACATCTCAACATCTTTGTTTTGGCACAAAGCAAAATTTTTATCTCCCTCTGTTATCTGCTGAATGGAGGGGGAGGATTATTCACGAGTATTAGAACGGAATTTTGTTTTTTCCTTTGGTTTATGATACGATAGAACGTTACTCAAGCGAGATAACCACGATTTAAGCCCTGAATAGCTAGCTACTTCAATGCCTTGCCTAGTAGCAAGTTGCTACACCTTCAGATTCAAGATTCAAATAAGCTTCCGAGTTTCGCGAATCGTACTCATAGATCTGAATGCAGCATTGAGCTCCTTCATTTGAAATGCTGGCTGAAAGTAGTTACTTAGGTAACATTTAGTGATAACTAGTGTATGACATCCCTAGTTACCTAGATAACTATAGGGTTACTAGGATCAGTGGCGCACCAGGATTGTTTTCGGGGAGGGGCAAGTGGGACTTTCTTCGGAAAGTATTCGAATTTGAAATCCTAAAGAAACAACTGCAGTCGCTTTTGGTGAAATTAAAAAGGGTTGGAGGCTATGTCTGGGCAAATTTCCAAAAATCAAGTCCAAAAAACGCATTTCAAGGAGTTTGGATCAATCAAAGGAGTTCACCTTGTTCTGGAGGGGCTTCACAACTAAGATCCCTAAGTGGGTGCGCTAGGTTCCCCCCTCGTTAGTTTTCAGCATTAAAGTCTACGAAGATGCTTGCAATCTTTAAAAATGAATTTAAAATAACTGATTCGCCCTAAATTATCAAACGATCGGTTTTGGACTGAGTGACTCTATCCGTCTGCCGAACATTTTCATCATTAAACAAAATTATTCTCTCTTTTTATTTAGAAAAAAAAAAATTTGCTATTTTTCAGTAACTTGTCGCCAAGACCGGAAGACGCAGCGGCTGTAGCAAAATACGCAATGTCGACGCAAAAGCGATAATCTTACGAATCTGGACTCCACTCACCGCCAAGCCACACGCTAGCAAAGCGTTTTCAAGATTCTACTACAGGATCTTCTTTCTACGTTTTATTCGAGCTCACTCGGTCGTCATTCCCGTTCTGACTGGGAAGTTTAACGGACGTGCTACGATGACGCGCTCTAAGGCCTCGAACCCCAAGCAGAATAAACCCTCCGCAGGAGCGGAGAAGAGGAATGCGCTACCTCATGGTAGCAAGAAGGAAGATGGCATTATCTACACGGACCCGACTGGCAAAAAATACATCGTTACCACTGCTAAGGATGGTACAAAACGCTATCGAAATGCACCCGACAGTACTCTAAACTTTGGCAGAAAATCCGTAAAGGATTGGTCAGAGCAGAGCTCCCCGTCTGATGCCGAAGAAATGGATGATGAACCAGTATCCGAATCGCCACTTTCATATAGTGAGGTGACCGATATACTGAGTATGGGACACAATGTCCTGCACTCAACTGCGTACCAAGACGCCATTGGCCCTGAGCACGTGGCAACAATCAAGAATCACTATGACAAGAGAGAGGACGGAACGAAGGATGATGCTTTCGCGGAGTCCCTGGTGAGAATCCTTTCTCTTATCCCCTACTTCAACGCTACGGTTAGTCCGTACGTTACTAAACTGGAAGATTTTGCTCTTCCATACAACTCTCCCAAGAGAACTTGTAGGTCTCCCACCCCCCAGGTGGTAGCACCGGTAAATACTGTGAACCATTTTGAGCCCCTGGCTCAGGTCACCACCCCTCCTGAAATTACGATGGAAACATCTACCCCTCCTCAGATGGGCCTCCCCCCTTTGGTTGTTACTACCCCCCCTGACTATTTTGACTTCGTTAAAGAAGTCAATTCTATTTGCAAAGACTTCAAAATCAGAAACTCCACTAAGTGTAATGAATGCACAATACACATTAACGACCCATCTGAAAGAAACTCTCTTATTGAGCACCTTAAAGCTAGGAAAATTGAATTCTATTCCAAAAGGGCCAGAGGGCCGAAACTCCAGAAATATGTGTTGAAGGGCCTACCCTCCAGCACTAACACAGAGGACCTTGCGTCTGAGCTCCGTAATCTTAAATTTAATGTATTCAAAATTAACCGGCTATCCAGAAGGGATAAAACCCCCCTTCCACTTTTCCAAATCCAACTTATTGATTGTGAACAATCCACTAAAATTCTTCAGATTAATACCCTCATGTTCACAAGAGTACAACTCGAAAAGTATCGGTACAGAAAAGCCGTAATTCAATGTTACGCCTGCCAGGGGTTTAATCACCTGGCAGTTAACTGCAACCGCAAGGTCCGCTGTGTTGTGTGTGGTGGGGAACACACCAAAGCAAATTGTCCCAGTAAAGGACAGGCCCGGTGCTCAAACTGCGGCGAAAACCATGCAGCCTCATATCGGGGCTGCAAGGCCTTCCCCAGACCTAAGATTAGCCTTGACAGGCCTATATTTAAGAGAAATAATATTAGGGAAGGATTATCCTTCGCTGGAGCCACTGCCGGGATCGGGGGGCCCCCCCCGATCCATCCCTACCCACCCTCCTATGGAGGCTTTTAATATTAAAGAAATTTTGGCAATTGTCCAGGAAATTAATCAACTCTTTGACGTTAGGAAAATTTTCAATAAAATCAAAAATGCTCTGCCCTCCCTTAAAAATGCCCCAAGTAATGCTGATAAGCTTTTTGCACTTGCCCAGATCTTTTTCGATCTGGACTAAGCCTGGACTGTTTGCCCATGCCGCCTTGTATCCATGTTATTCCCCCTAAGTTCTCTGTTTAACTTTCCCCTGTAATGTTCCTACTTTCGATCTCCCTCGGATTCTCCCAGGGATCTCTCAGCCAGTCAGCCAATCGCTGATTGGCGTTTACAGCAGCTAACCGCTCCCTTCGGGAGCGCATTTTCACCTACGTTCGACTAGGGAGGTAGAGGCCTTCGGCCTAGGTACTCCCGAGGAACAAAACTTTAGATTTCGTCCTCACTCGGTCGTACCCCACTGCTGCACCATGCACAAAGTGAAGAATCTTTCCGTTTCTTTATGCCATAACATAATTGTAGGGCATACACATATATTCCATATTCTTACGTCCCTCAACCGGAAGGAGGGACGTTGCTTTTAAGTGGGGAAAAAGGATGGTATGCAACGACGGGGTGGACGTGCCCTATACCACACCCCGGTAGCTTTTTGTTTTAATTGGGGTGGTGGGGGGGGGGGGGGACGGGGCTTCCGGGTTTTTATTAGTTGATTTAAAGTAGGTTTTTTTCTAGGGTGTGTTGGGTTTGGTTTTATAATTTTGGTTATTTTGTGAGTGCTTGGGGATTCTTCTCTCTTTTTTTTCCTGCATCCGCACACAGTGTTTGTTTATGTTGTTGTTTTGGTTTTGTTTGTTTGGGAGAGGGGATAGATCCGCCAACATGAGCCACGTTCTTCTCTGTTGGAAAGTGGTGTAAGGTGGACCCTACCTACGGACCTAGATTCAAATAATCCAAAATTCCCTGTAGTAATTATTTATATTAAAAAAACCGGCGACAGGGGCGTGTCCCCAATTACTCAACAAGCTTTTACGTGTAGGGAAGGGGCGACCCCTGGGCGGTTCTTTTTCACCCACCTCCTACCCCACACCCTACCCCAAAGTCAAACGTCCCTCCTTTTTCCGGTTTTGAGGGGTACCGTAAGAAAATTTATGGAATATATTTGGTCGTCCTGGCCCTACAATTTTTTTGTATATGGGGCCATAAAAGAAGGAAAACGGAAAGGGATTTCTCTTCATTTTTGTTTGCATTGGATGTGCCAGGCGGTGAGTGGGTCGGGGGGGCACCCCGAGTGGTGGAGTGAGGATCCCGGAAAAATTCTAAAAGGTTTTTGTTCCTCGTGCGGAAGGTTACCTAGGCCGAAGGCCTCACCTCCCTAGTCGAAACGTTTTTATGGTGGAAAATGCGTCGCCGGGAAAAGCGGGAGGGCCGGGTTAGGCCTGGCTGGGGGGTTAAAAAAACCGGCCCAATCAGCGGATTTGGCTTTAGGGGGGGTGGAACACTGGGCCTTGAGGAGGTTTTCCTTGGGGAGGAATCCGAGGGGGAGGATCGGACAATTAAAAAAAGTTAGGGAAAAACATTACAGTGGGGGGGGGGGAATAAAGTTTAAAACAGGGAGGGAACTTAGGGGGAAAAGAACATGGATTAACAAGGGGGGCCGGGCCAATTGGGGCAAAACCAGTTCCAGGCTATAGTCCAGAAAATCAGAAGAAAAAAAAAAAAAGATCTGGGGGCAAAAGAAGTCACATTCAGAAAGATGTCAAAAAAGGGGCTTATCAGGCATTTTACTTTGGGGGCATTTTTTAAGGCGAGGGCCAGTAAAGCCCGGCATTTTTATTGCATTTTTTTTTATTGGAAAAATTGTTTCCTAAAACGTTCAAAGAGTGGGATTAATTTTTCCTGGACAATTGTGCCCAACAAAATTTCTTTAAAATATTTTAAAGGCCCTCCATAGGAGGGGGTGGGGGTCTTAGGGGGGATTGTTCGGGGGTGGGAGGGCCCCCCCCGCGATCCCGGGCAGGTCGGCTCCAGCGAGGATTAAAATCCTTTTCCCTTTAATATTTTATTTTTTCTTCTTTAAAATATTGGGCCTGTCCACAGGCTGCCTACTTATCCTTAAGGGGGTCTGAGGGGGAAAAGGTGGGGACCTTTTTGGCAAGGGGTCCACACCGATATGAGGAGGCTGCATGGTTTTCGCCCGTACTGTGTTGAGCCCGGGGGGGCCTGTCCTTTTTTTACCTGGGGACCAATTTTTTTTGGCTTTTGGTGTGTTCCCCACACCACCAACCCAACACTAAACAAACCAACCACGCGGGGGAACCCCTGCTGGGTTTTGGGCAGTTTTTTTTGCCAGGTTATCATACTGCCAGGGTGGATTTAAAAAAAAAAAAAAAAAAACCCCTGGGGGCAGGGCGTCCGGGTTGCGTTTTAAAAACCATTTTTTGGGAATTACGGCCGGGAGCTTTTTCTGTACCCGATTTAACTTTTTCGAGTTTGTTTTTAACCTCTTTTGTTGGAAAACCATGGAAGGGAGTATTTAAAATCTTGAGAGGAGATTTTCTAGGGTGGAGATTGGTTTCCCACAACTTTCAAATAAGTTGGATTTTTGGAAAAAAATAGTGGAAAGGGGGGGGGGGTTTTATTCCCTTTTTTCTGGGATTGATAGGGCCGGGGTTAACTTTTTTTGAAAGTTACATTTTAAAATTTAAGTTTACGTGGAGGCTTTTGGGGGGGGTGGGTAAGGGAACGCAAAGGGTTCCTCTTGTGGTTAGTGCTGGGAAAGGGTAGGGCCCTTTTTCAAACCACAATAGTTTTTTTTTCTGGGGTAGTTTCGGGTGCCCTCTGGGCGGCCCTTTTGGAGGGACTAGAAATTCATAATTTTTTCCTAGCTTTAAGGTGGGGCTTCAATTAAGAGGGGGGAAAGTTTTTCTTTCAGGGGAATGGGGTGTTTCGTTAATGGTGGATATTTGTGCATTTCATTACCCAACACTTAGTGGTGGCGTAGTATTCTGATTTTGGGGAAAAAATGGTCCTTTGGGCCAAATAGAAAAAATTGGGACTTCTTTTAACTCGGAAGTACAAAAAATAGTGGTCAGGGGGGGGTAGTTAAACCAAACCCCAAAGTGGGTCGGGAGAGGGGTGGCCATCTGGAGGGGGAAGGGGGGTTTAGGAATGTTTTCCATTTTCGGTAAATTGTTCAGGGGGGAAGGGGGGGTCGGTTTGGACACTGAAAAGGGCCCCCCAGGGGCTTCACAATACAATGGTTCCAACAGTATTTAACCCGGTTGTGGTGCTTTACCAACCCTGGGGTAGGTTGGGGAAAAGGGGGGGGGGAACCTAAACAAGGTCTTCCTTGGGGGGAGGAGGGTTTGTTTGGGGGAAGAGGCAAAAAAAATCTTCTTCCAGGGGGGGTTGGTTTTTAGTAAAACGTACGGGGGGGGGGGGGGTGGGAACTTAAACCGATTTTAGGTCGTTTGGGAAAGTAGGGGATAAGAGAAAAAAAGGATTCTTCACCAGGGGGGGAAAATCTCCGCGGGAAAAGCATTTTCTTTTCACAATCCCCTATTCGTTTCCCCGGTTTCCTCTCCTTTCTTGTCAATTACGGTGGGAATTTTCTTGGGGATAGTTTTTTTGGGGCCCTCCACCCCCGGTTGGGCCTTCAGGGGGCCCAATGGGGGGGCGTCTTGGTACGGCCAGTGGAGCGTGCCGACAGGGACATTTGTGGGGGTCCCATTTTACATCCAGTTATATCGGTTTCAACCTTCCCACTATTATGGGGGAAAAGTGGCGATTCGGAATTTATATGGTTGTCATTCATCCATTTTCTATTCGGGCCATCAGGGACGGGGGGAGCTCTTGCTTCTGGGTGACCAAATCCCTTTACGGGATTTTCTGTCCAATAATTTAGAGTTTTACTCTGGATTCGGGGGTGCATTTTTTTCGATTTAGCGTTTTTGTTTTTTTACCATTTTCCCTTAGCCCCAGTGGTAAACGATGGTTATTTTTTTGGCCAGGTTTCGGGGCTTCCGCCCGTGTTAAAGATAATTTGGGCCATCTTCCTTCACTTTGGGATTTACCAAGAGGTGCGGTCTATTCCTCTTTCACTTCCGCTCTTTCCTGGGCCCGGAGGGGGGGTTATTCTGCTTGGGGTTCGAGGTGGGGGGACAAGGCCCTCTCTCTAGGGGGATAAAGGGCGCGTTTGTCCAATCGTGTTGCACAACGTCCGTGGATGGGTTTAAAGTCCTTTTTTTTTTCCCCCAGTCAGGATGGGGAACGGGGAGAAAAATTGGGGCACAGAACCCCGATAGTGGGAAGAGCTCGAATAAAACACGTAAATGAAGGGAAGATTCCAGGAAGAAAGGGAAGGATTTTTTCTGTAGGTAGAATCTTTTTGTTGTGACAAAAAAAAACGCTTTGCTTTAGGCGGTTGTTGGGCTTCGGGCGGGTGGACGTTGGAGTACCGCAGGGTGAAGATTCGTAAGGGGAATTTATCGCTTTTGCGTCGACATTGAGTATTTTGCTACAGCCGCTGCGTCTTCCGGTCTTGGCGACAAGTTACTGAGAAATAGCCAAGTTTTTTTTTTCTACATAAAGAGAGAATAATTTTGTTTATGATGAAAATGTTCGGCAGACGGATAGAGTCACTCAGTCTAAAACCGATCGTTTGATAATTTAGGGCGAATCAGTTATTTTAAATTCATTTTTAAAGATTGCAAGCATCCTCGTAGACTTTAATGCTGAAAACTAACGAGGGGGGAACCTAGCGCATCTACTTGGGGATCTTAGTTGTTACGCCCCTCCAGAAGTGGCAAGGTGAGCTCCTTTGATTGAACCAAACTCCTTGAAATGCGTTTTTTGGACTTGATTTTTGGAAATTTGCCCAGACATAGCCTCCAACCCCTTTTTAATTTCACCAAAAGCGACTGCAGTTGTTTCTTTGGGATTTCAAATTCGAATACTTTCCGAAGGAAGTCCCACTTGCCCCTCCCTGAAAACAATCCTGGTGCGCCACTGATCCTAGTAACCCTATAGTTATCTAGGTAACTAGGGATGTCATACACTAGTTATCACTAAATGTTACCTTAAGTAACTGCTTTCAACCAGCATTTCAAATGAAGGAGCTCAATGCTGTGTTCAGATCTATGAGTACGATTCGCGAAACTTGGAAGCTTATTTGAATCTGAAAGTGTAGCAACTTGCTACTTCAATACCTAGCAAGGCATTTAAGTAGCTAGCTATTCAGAGGTTAAATCGTGGTAATCTCGCTTGAGTAACGTTCTATCGTATCATAAACCAAAGGAAAAAACAAAAATTCCGTTCTAATACTTGTGAATAATCCTCCCCCTCCATTCAGCAGATAACAGAGGGAGATAATAATTTTGCTTTGTGCCAAAACAAAGATGTTGAGATGTAAGTCACCTTTTTCTAATTTTAAAATGCACTTGCAAAAATACCTGGCGTTGCCAGGGTCAGTAATAATTTATAGAAACAATTTATAATACAAGATATACAACAAATATATAATCTTTGGTTTTTTTCTTCCTGAACTGAAAGAACTCAAAACACACCACTTTGACAATTTTTACAGTTTCAAATTAGTTTGTTGAAAGCCTTCGCGGGTTTACGCGAAAAATGTACCTTAAATTGGAATGAAAAAGGCGCTATCAATCGAACTTTTTCGAATATCGTTATAAATTATAGCCTATATGTGTTATTTTGATGTATAAGCTACATTATGGTAAAAGTTTCATTAAAATCCATTCAGTAGTTTTTGCGTGAAAGAGGAACAAACATCCATACATCCATACATCCAAACTTTCGCATATATAATACAAGCAAAAATACCTGGCGTTGCCGGGGCCAGTAAAAATATTGAGAAACAATTTGTATTAAATTATATTAAACGGCTTTATTAAACTAAAAGAACTCAAAACGAACCGCTTTGACGATTTAAACAATGGTCGGCCGCTAAAAGGGTTATTATGGGGGGCCACGGTTTTTATTATTGTCCCACAAAATTCATGGGCCCTTTTGGATCCCGATTTTTTTGTTCCAAACTTGGGTGGGGAATCCATTGTGGGGGTGGTTGCGGTTTTTACATCGATTAAATGTTTTGGCCTATGGGGGTGGGTTGCACGAAGACGTCGAAGACTTATTCGGGCGGGGGGGTTCAACGGGTCGGGGGGGTGTGCTATTATTTCATGAGGGGGGGGGGTGTACTGGGGGTTGGGTGGGGGGGGGGGTCCAATTTGTTTTTTACGACAATTTTTTGGATATGGTTTTAAGGGGGTGATGGGGCGGGGGGATGTGGCGGGGTGGGTTAGGGTGTTTTTTGTAATGGTTTTTATTTTTTATGTTGGGGGTTCGGGGGTGGCTGTGGGGGGGGTATACACACACGGTTTTTGACTCGTGTTGTGGGCGGGAGAACTTTTTGGTTTTAGGGGGTGGTTTTTGTGGGGGGGGGGGGGGGTTTGGTGGGGGCGGGATTTTTTCTTATGGGGGGCGGGATTGGGGGGCTACCTTTTGTGGGGGCTAAAGGGGGAAAACTTGGTTTAAGTGGGAGGTGTGCGGGGGTTTTGGGCTACCGCACGGGTGACCTCAGGGGGTATTGTTCTTGTGGGGGGTAGGGGGGGGGTATTTTTGGGGGGGGTTTTTTTATTGTAGGTTTATTTTTTTTTTTTTTTTAGGGAGGGTTTTTTCACCCGGGTTACGCGGGTGGTTTTCAATAAATTTTTGGCATTTTATATTTAAAAATAAACAACATCTACGCGAAAACAAAACTTGGAGCCTTGCTTGAAACACTTTGAGTTCAAATAAAAAAATTCCGGTTCTGCTAGGAGTTAAAAATGTTTTTTCTATTTTTCAATACACTTAAAAACACCCCCCCCCCCGGATTTTTTTTTTTTTTTCGTTTAATTTTTATCGGTCTCTGGCCAGGGGGGGGCGAAGAGAAGTTAAAAATAATCGGTCTGTCTTGAGAAAATATTTTTTGCGTTTTAGAATTTACTTAATAACAATTGTGTACCAAAAAACTCGTTGGGGTGGGTTACTTTTTCATACTTTGCTGTTCAAAATTGTTTAAACATTTATGTCCGTTTTTACGGTCTAAATCCTTTATCCCCCAACTGGGGAAGTAAGTGAAACAAATAAATTCGTTATATTTCTTTCATAGAAATTTATGAATTTCTAACACTTCAACTTGTACTTCCTTTCTTTGATGAATCCCCGGATAATGGATTTTTTTTTTCTTAGCCGAGAAAAAAATGCAATTTTACATTGTGTAGGATTATTCCCCTATTCATTTTGCGGCAAATATATTTTAGGGCTAATTAAAAAAATAAAGGTTTAAATTTTCGATTAAATTGGAGATGAGGGCTGGCTAATTTCTTGCAAAAAAGCAAAACAGGAAAAAAAAATTTGGAAAAAAAAAAAAAAAAAAAAAAAAAAAAAGGGGAAGTCCCCCTAAGTAAAAGATATTTGATATTTTTTTTTTGTTGCAAAACAAAAAATGGTTCGAAACCAAACCTTTACCAACAACCAGGCGGCGCGGCGGGGGGGGGCCCCAAGGGTAAAAAAAAAAAGGGAAAAAATTACTTGATGGATATTTAACCCCTGATGAGGAAAACAACAAGGGGAGAAGTACCCGAAGAGAATTTCCAAAGCCATACTTTTTTCGCCAGGTTCCCACCCTTCCTTTACTGGGTCCCCCTCAACACAATGTATCCGCCTACGGCCCCAGGATCCCATTTCAAAATATACGTAATGTTGGGAAGGAGGAACAAGTGGGGGGGGGGGGCGAGGGACGGAAACGAATTTTTTGGTGGGAGAAATTGGGATATTTGCCTTTCGAATCATAATAGTGGGGGATTTCCCTACTTCATGGAGATATTGTTTGGCATATTTGGGGATGCATTTCAATCCACATCAAATTAAATTACCAACAACAGTTGCCCATTTTGAAGCCATCCCGCAAAACAAAGTAATTTTCACAAAATAACGGGGCCCGAAAGGCCCTGTTAAATTTCCCAGGAAGGGGAAAAAATCCGGTGGCTGCAAAAAGATTTTTCATTTATCAATGAAACCGCGCGGTAGTCCTCTCCCCCTGAATGGAAGGACCCATTCACCAATATCTATTTTTTGACTATTATTATTCGGGAAATACCAACCAGTTAATAATATTTGGGAAGTCCCCGTGGGATTTGGGAAAAAAAAATTATATGTCTTGGGGTCACACAATTTACACTCGAATTGGAATATTGGCGTGATTCCCCGTTTCAATTAAATTGCCGTTACTAAAAACATTAGCGAAATCTTTCGTTCGTTTTTCCAGAAAACTAACCAGCGCTGGAAGGGTATTTGTTAAACAAGGGGGGCACTTGCCGAGGGAAATCAATATTCTGTGTTGTGTTTTAAATTTTATTAAAAAAAAAACCTCCCGTTCACCAAATTGTTGACCTCCCCTCCGATGAATGAAAAATTTCCCTATAAATTCATAAATGTAACTAACTCAAAGGCCTTTTTTGTTGTTTGTATTGTTTTTTTTTCCCATTCTTTCAAAAATTAAAGAAAACCGGGAAAAATTCCCGTAAACCGCCAAAACAAGTAAATTCATCCTCAGTTTTATGGGGTTATTTAGCCATTGCCCGAGGAAACCAACAATTTAGGTAACGGAAAACCCGGAACTGCCACCTTGTAAAGGATCGTAATAGCGCCTCCGTTTTGAAAAAGAAAAGGTTATTAGCCCCCCTTCCGCAGACAGTGTGGGGGTGAATTGGAATTGTGATGGCCCCCATCCAGGTGGGGTAAGGGCGGCATGGGTAGCTCCTACCTATATGACAGGGCTCAAAATACTCGGGCTGAGCGGGTAAGCCCCAATATGTATGACAGCATATAATGAGAGGACCCATTTGAGGGATGTGGGGTGTAGATCCCCGGGGGTAGGGGAACCATATTGTTGTACTCAGCCATTGACTGACACAAGTTCAAATTCTTTGGGATTTCGGTACGGACACCTAATGTTGGTAGGAGGTAAGGGGTGGCGGGAGTTTTCGGCGACACGTGCTTTTAATTAACCCTAAAAAGACTTTATTTATATCTTGTATTGGATTGGGAAAATAAAAGAAATTTATTATTTCACCAAGCCAAAAAAATCAAAAAATAAAAACACATTTTTTTTATGTTCCTTTAATAACAAAAGACTTTATGATTCCTTCTTTTAAAACCGTTAAATTGTTTTCGCCGTAGATTAAACGCCCGCGGGGCCTTATTTACGTGGTTTGAAAAAAAGCCTTGAAAATTTTAACTCCTTTGCGGGCCTTATACCCGCCCATTGGCCCCGGGGCCTTCTATTACGAGATGTTAAAAAGTTTTATTGTTATTTGTCTTTTGTTTTTTTTTTTATTCCAAAGTGTGCATGTTATGTATAATGTTAGTTTAGTTATTGGGCTTTAACAAACAAATACAAAAAATTAGGGAGTGTCTTCTGACAATCGAAAAAAACCAAGGAAGAAGGAAAAAACGGACAACCGGCCAAAGTGAAAAAAAGAAATTCGTATTTTGAAAAAAAAGGGGGCACGATAGCACACAAAGTGTTCCCTGCTTATTCCCCCAGGATTGTTTAATTTATTTTTAAAATTCTCTCCTACAAATCCGAATATTTAAGGAAGGGGTGGAAAATAATAAATTAAAGAAAAAAAAAAAAAAAAAGAAAAAAACCCATTTTCACAAAACCCCTAACCCAAACGTGTGGTTCCCCCTAATAAAAACCGGAAAACCGGGGAAAATCCAAAACTCGGAAAAACACCAAAATAATTTAAAAATAAAAAACAAACGGTCACCCCCCACTGCCAGGGTGCCGTTTTGCCCGTGAGGGAGGATGGGGGAAAAGAAACAGTAGGGGTTGCAGAAAAGAAAAAAGAAAACCAAAACTGGAGCGAAAAACCAGGGGGTTTTACTATAAGTTGGCAGTTCATCGCCCAACAAGGATTGTGTTGCTAAACCATTTGTTTATTTTTTATTTATGAATATTTTGTAATATATAAAAAACCACTATTTTCAAAAATTCGAATGGGTTTTTTTGACTTTTACTTCTTTTGTCAATTGGTTTTTTGAACGACTCCGGTTTTTCAATTACCCAGTATGGTTTATATTAAGCGGGTTAGGGTGTCGGTTCTCTCGCAGATTAATAAACTATTTTTTGGGGACCAAAAAGGTTTTATATTGTTTTGGCGGGGCTTATTTACGCCGATTGCGGCCGGTATATTTGATTTGAAAAATCGCATTTTTTTTTTTCTCCCGAAATTTTTGGCGGACCCACAAGTTTTGCGGGCTTTTATTCGCGGAGGGTTAGCGGGGGGAAGCGTAGTTCTACCCGGAATCAATAAGGGGTGATTTATGGGGGTTTCGTCAGAGGGTTGCCGTAGTGTAAGAGGATTTTGGGGCACCTTGTGTGTGTATAAATATTTAAATGTTAAAGCTTTTGAAAAAATGAGTGGGGTTCCTGGTGAGATATATTATTTTATATTTTTTCAAAAAAACATTTGGAAAATTAGTTGGGGGTTCATTAAAAAGGTTTTTTTTTTAAACCGACTTTATTTTGGGAAAATTTACAAAAAAAAAAAAAAAAAATAAAAAAACAAAAAAAAAAAAAAAATAAAAACTCGGCAAGGGACGATTTCTTTTTTATCTTGGGGGGGGGTGGGACTTAAGTTTTTTTATAGGTTTTTGTTTTATGCGTGCCAAATTTTTTTTGGTTTGTTTAAAGCCGACACAATAAATAGTGCGGTTGTAAAAAATATTTTATTTTTGGGAGGGGGGTGGTTTATTGGGGGGGACGTCTTGGGGGTGACCCCTCCATTTCCAAAAAAAAAAAATCTTTCAACAAAAATTCCTGAAAAGTATTATATATTAGCGGGGGAGTTAGGGTATACTAGGGGGGACTCGTGTTGGGTCGGGTAAAATTAACTTTGTTGAGGTGGTTTGACAATCGTGGGTGGTTTTGTTTGTGTATTTTTTTTATTCTAAAGATGGTGGGGTAACTAAGGGTGGTTTGGACCCCACCCCTCAATAAATATGTGAGGGGGGGGTTTTTTTTATCGTTCCCAAAAAACCACTCTAGGGGAGACCAATTTTATTTTTTCATGTAGGTGTGAGTTCCTATAGGGGGGGGATTGAGGGATAAATAAGACACACCACCGGGACATGGTTTGGTGGGTTTGTGGGGCGGGCGGTCTATGTGGGGGGAGGAGAAAAAGGGGGATAAAGAGGGAAAAAAAAATATAATAATTATAAAAAAACGTGGAAAAACGGGTTTTTTTTGAAAAAAATAAAAAAAACCCGAAAAACGTCGGTTTTGAGGATACAAGGAGCTAAACATTTTGGCCTAAATGTTTTTTTCCTATTTCGGTAAACCACCCCAAAAAAATTGGATACCCCCAAAATAAGGGGTTTGGGAAAAAGCAAGGACGGAAAGACAATCGGGTTTCAAGGGGCGGGGGTGACAGGAATTTAGATATTTTATTTTGGACATCATTTAAACCACGTGCTCTATTTTTGAAACCCTTTTGCGGGTAAACCTGTTTGGGGATTGGCCTAGGTAATTTTTGGCATTTTTTTTCCCCCCTCCCATTTACCTTTATGGGGGATGGGGAAAAATATGCCTTAAAGGTGTGTATTAAGTCAGTAATTTTTTGTCAAAGAAAAAAATTGTCGTTTCAATTGCTTTTGGAGGGAGGTGCAAAAAATTATTTTGCTTTGGGACCCATGGACAAATGGGACCCGGCTAAAGTTTTTGTTTCCCTAAGTATGATTATCGAAACAATTAGGTAGGGAGTATTTGAAGGGGAAATTATTTTTGTGGGCGACGGGGAAAAAAAACAAATTAATAGGTATTTTTTAGTTTTTGGGGGGTTTTGGATTAATTTTTTCGTATGCGTGGGATTACTTTTTACCGCTTTGACGGTATAGTTTTTTTAATGGATCAAACGTTCGGAAATCGGGGCCGAAAAAAAAAAAAAAAAAAAACAAAAATAAAAAAAAAAAAAAAAAAAAAAAAAAAAAAAAAAATATAATGATATAAAAACTGGGAAATCTTTTCTTTCAACTGTGGGGCGAGTGAGTGAAGTATTTTGAGAATTATCCTCACGGTTTGAATTAAGATGTTTTGGCCACTTCATAGGGTTTACGTCATTATTGTAGCATGGGGACATCAACTTGAGTGGGGTTTGGGGGTAGGTTTATTATCGTATAAAAAGCAAAAGTTATTATTAACATTAGGGTTTCATTTGGGCCAGCCATGCCCAAAAAATCTGGCAACAGTTTCCAGGTTGAAAAAAAAAAATTTTACCATTTGTTTAAAGGGTTACTTATTTTGTTCCCCTTGCACAAAACATCTAAATTTCGGGCCAAAATGAGGGGATAACATGGGTTCGATTTTATTTGTTTTTAAGTTTGGTACACCATAATTTTAAGTTTTCCTGCCCCAGTCAGCGGACACAATAATCAAATGGTTGATTAAATGACGTTTGTTAATGTGGTATTTAAAAGGTTTCCATTTAAATTGGAATATAAAAAGTAATTGTAACACCAATTGCATTTTTGGAGGATTGGGGGCACATCACTAATCATGGCGGCCTAGTCGATTTACATTTAAACCCATTACCTCTTAAAAAACATTATTACTTGTTCGGCCCCGCTCAAAAAAAAAAATTTACTGTCGGTGTTCCAAGAAAATATTATTTTGATTAAAGGGGGCAGAGGGGGGGGGAATTTTGGGGGGATTTAAGGCGGGGGTAATGTGTTTAGCAGTGAGGGTCTACGGGCATGGGAAATATCCAGGGTTTCCAGAATATTTTATTCGTTTAACAGTTCCCATTATACCGGATATTTATAGCAGGGAACCGGGAACAATTATTTACAAAATAAATGATTTACAGTCAAACCAAATTTTTACTAATAAGGGGAACATACATTTATTCCCTAAAAAATAATAATTTTTTTCATGCATCGGCAATTAACTTCAATTCAAAAAGAAAATTACATTGCTTAGAGATAAAATATTTCTACTTACACAACTTTAAAAGGGAGGTGCGACTTTTTTTTACAAAAAAACGTTATTTTATTACAAAAATATGGTAAAAAGCCTGGGGGATTAATTTCCCTCCATGAAGCTGGAAAAAAACAACGAAAAAAAAAACATAACCATTTCATGATATTTTTGACTATGAGGGGGAAGGGGGAAAAGGTGTCCTCTTTTGAACATTACAATACGGCGGGGAAAGAAAGTAGGAAACAAATGGATGGGGCCCGCAGCAGGTTTTTTAGCTTTTCGGGGGACCAGGGGGAATTAATTGAGGGGATTGTGGATTACACTAATTAACTTGAAATTTAAGTCGGGGGGTCAATGCCTTTTGATTTTAGGAGGGAAATATGTAACCTTTAAAATTTTGGGGAAAAATGAAAAAAAGGCGCCGGTCTGTTTTTCGTACGCTACCGATCGAAAACAATTTTTTGGGAGGACTTATTTGTTATTAATTATTAGGCCTATGTTTTGTTTATTTTTTTTTGTTTGGTATAAAGTACCAATTATGGTTATAAAGTTTCATCCAAAAACAAATAAATCCATTTCCAGGTAGTTTTTTGCAGGGGTGTGGGGGAAAGAGGGGGATTTTGTGAGGATAATAACTGGTCTATCTCCAGAAAGGATAGCTAGCAAGTTACCCTTAACGGGTCGCTGACACGAATGTTGGTTGGATTTTAAGAGTTGGCTAGGGGGGGGGGGTTTGTCCATAATGCTGATTGTCGGCTGGGGATGAGTGAAGGGGGGGGTGTTGGCTGGGATGGGGGAGGGCTGGTGGGGGGGTTTTAGGGGGATTACCCGGATTAACTGGGTTTTGCCTTCACCCTTTTAACAAAACAATTAGTTTTATTTATTTTATATTTGTATTTTTTTAATAGGGTGGTTGGGGGGGTCCATTTGGGGAAAAAAAAAGGTTGCCGGAGAAGAAATGGTTCCCTCGCTTAATCGTAATCTGATATTTCTTGGAAACCCGACAGCATTTGGTTTTTATTAGTTGGGGGCCAAAACATTAAACATATTAACCTTATATGGAGCCCCCCCTCTTTTAAAAACGGGAATTACTTGGGGGTTCCCCACTTTCGATTTTTAAAAACGGGGATTTCTTTAAACAATTCGGGCGTTTCATCATGGCCATGGGAAGAGAAAAAGTTATTTCGGTTCCGAGGAAATAATTTTAAAATTTCATATTATGCGAGATATTTGGGGGCTTATTCTGGTTTTTTAACCAAAACTTTAAAGCGTAGGGGCCGGACCACACAAGTATATTTCAAAAGTTTTCATTGAGGGTCCCAAAAAAAAATTTTCTTTGAAGTGGAAGGCTGTAATATTAAAAAAATAAACTTACTTATTTTTTGTTAAACCTTTCTGGGGAAAAACTTTTTTTACCAAATAGCTCGGGAAATAATATTTTTTGGCCGGGTTCCCTTGGAAACGGTCGGAGATTATCGGGAGACCTCGACCTTGCACTTATTATAATTTTTTTTGCATTAATTTTATAGTGGCAAAAACCAAAGCTCCATTTTATTTAGGAATACTAGGTCTCCTTCCAGGATTTTTTAATTTATATTTTTCATATTATTTATTTATTCTTATTAAAACAACATTTTAAGCTTTCGGTTTTTTTTGGCTCTTCAATGACTTGGTTTTAATCCATAATGGTCTCCATTTAAAAACAAAATAAAAAAATACCCGTTTTGAATCATCAAAATATGAAAAAACCTAAAAGTTAGTTTCCATACAATTTTTGGGGGGACCCCCAAAACATGGGGTCGGGCAACAAAAAAATAAAGGTGGGAAAAAAATATCACCAAAGATATATGGATTGCACCAACAGTTTATTTTTATATGTTTTAAGAAACTCGAAAATTGGTATTTCTAAGGGGTGGATGGGAAAAAGGCAAAAAACACTTGGCGGGGGGTCGGGGTTCGGGTGTCTCTGATTGGATTTAGTTGGGAATTTCCAGACCTTGGAGGCCAATTGGGGGATTTCAATACCACTCCGGGGGGGGGGAACCCACCAGGAGAGGGGAGGCATGAGGGGTTACATTAGGGAGGGCTCTTTTAGGGGCCACTTCATCTTGAAGCCAGGACGGAGGGAAAATCATCGGGGGAAACCCGGGGGTAGGGGCAGGTAAAAAAAAAATGTTTCTAACGGAAATTATTACTTTGGGGACCCCGCTGTGCGCTATCCGGGAGAAAGCGGAGAGAAGGGGAAACAAGACAAGAAAAGGGCAAAAATAATTACTGCTCATCCTGGTTGGATCTGTGTGGGGAAGGTAATTAAAAAAAAATCAGGGGGTTTTCTTAGTTGTGGATTTATGGTTCCTCCATTTGTTCCTCCCATAGTTTTTCATGATTTTTCTTGGGAGTGAATACTATTATGGAATAAGGAAGGAATCGTTGGGTAATTCTTTATTTTTTCAGTTTATAATAATTCGGATAACGATTTTACGGAAAAAAAAAAAAAAAAAAAAAATTTTTATTCTTTATTTAAAAATTTTTTAAATATTTTTAGAAAGTTGTGTTACAAAAAAAATCTAAAAAACATATCTTTATGATTTTCAATATGTTTTAAGTAACGGAGAGCTGGCGACTTAAAGTAAAATTAATTTCCCACTCTCCAGTACTTTTTCCCCTGATGGTTGTCATAGTTACGGCGCAATGGACTTTTTCCTCCACTTAGCTTTTGCAACAATGGTTTAAAAGCAAACATTCAAAAATTGCATCTGTGCGTAAACTATCATTTAATTGAAAAAATCAACGTTTATAAAGCAGAACTTTTTTTAGAAATTTTATGGCTTTGATATGATATGGAACATAGATGGTTGCAAGGGAGAAAAAGTTGAGGCAAATAACCTGAGGCCCATGGATAGAATATAAAATAAAAAGGCAAAAACCTTTTATTCGATTTTAAAACATTTTTTTAAAAATGAATAAAAAATGGCCGCCAACTTAGCAGTTTTCATAAAAAAAAAAGATTGGAAGCCGTTTTTTTTCTTTGTTGTTAACGGCTTTCTTCTAATTGGAGTGGACGGATGGCAAAAAAAAATTTTTTTCTAAAATACTCTTGATACGGGGGGGGGGGGGGGGGCCTATTTTTTAAAGTTAAAAAACCAAAAGGGTTTGTAACCCGGGGGATTCAAAAACTTGAACATTAAATATTTTTGTTGGTACCATTTCTTTTTTGCAAAGGTGGGCGTAGGAAATCCAAAAATAATCTCTATAGCTTAATTTCCATCATAAAAATCTGGTTAAGTCAGGGAAAAAAAATTGAAACAAAAAACATTGGGATAAAAAAAAGTACAAAAAAACACAAAAACCCATACATTTTTATTTAAAAACATTGGCCCCAATTACCACCGCCAACTCGGTTTTCCATTTTCGATCCACGGGACTTGGGGAGTTTATTTCTGCCCTCATCAAGGCCATGGGGGAAATTAACCAAAAAAGTTGAACGACAAGGCTTTGGAGGCAAATAATTCCTCAATATTAGGGGATGGGCTAAGGGAGAAGCCGAAAAAAATAATAAAAAAAAAAAAAAAAAAAAAAAAAAAAAAAAATAAAAAAAAAAAAAAAAAAAAAAAAAAATAAAAAATAAAATAATAAAAAAAAAAAAAAAAAAAAAAAAAAAAAAAAATTAAAAAAAAAAAAAAAAAAATAAAACAAAAATAAAAAAAAAATATAAAACTTCTGGTTATCTATGGCATGTGTTCAGGGCGGCAGGGGGGGGGGGGGTGGCGAAATGCTGGACTGGGGTCTTTTTGGATATAATGAACGGTCAGGAGGTATTAGGTGGGGGTCTTTGGGGTATATTAACACTTTGGTGGGACTTTTTGGGGGGGGGTAATCTTTTCTTGGGGGTTTCGGGTTTATAAAAAAGGTGACCAAAAAAATGTAATTTGTAAAAAAGGAAAATCATAAAAACAAAAACAAAAAAAAAAAAACACAGGGGGGGAGGGAAAAAAAACGAATAAAGATCCCATTTTTTTCTGGGACTTTTTTAACCAAAAATTGGCCTAATACTATTTTTAAAAGCGGGACCATAAATTTCTTAAGAAAACCCATGGATTTTTACGGGGCATGGACGCGGTAAACCAAAAAATAATATCCATTTTTTAAGGGGAACCATATTTCCAAAAACAAAAAACTTTCGGGGAGGTAAAACCTCTACATGGTTTAAATTTGATCCAAGGGGGTTGGATTGTGGCGGTTCATAAAAAAAAAAAAAAATTTCATGGACACAGTTTTTACCCACACCACCCCCCCCGCCCCAAGGAAACACCCCCCCACTGTCCCCCCCCACCCCCCCCCCCCCCCCCCCCCCCCCCCCCCCCCCCCCCCCCCCCCCCCCTCGCCCCACAGAACAGAACAAACAGTTATCTGTTATTGTTATTTTGGGGGGAGGGGTGTAAAAAACCAAGGCCCTTATTTTTTTTTTTTTTTCCGCTCAACCTAATTTTTATGAGGGACTTATACATATATAATAATTAAATTTTTCCAGCTTTTCCTTAAAAACTAATTAAAAAACCAAATTTTCAATGTTTTTCGTAATTCGAATTTTTAATTTCAATTAGGTGTTTTAGTTGGCAATATATTGTTACAATGGCATTTTGATTAACATTTTAAACAGGAGTTAATAAAATTTTTTAAATTACTTTTGAAGCTATGGGTTTTTTGGCTGTAAACAAATTATCTCCAAAAAAAATTATTTTTTTTAAAGAATAAATTTTTAAAAAAAATTTTCCATTTGGTTTGACTTTTCAAAATACAAGGAATAGGCAAAGCATTTCCAAAAATGCGAAGGGGGTAAAAAAGGGAAACAAGTAAAGAATCTTACCGCGGTGACGCAATAGGAAAAAATGCCTAATTTTCAAAATTTACAGGGCATTTAAAAGTTATGGGGGGGAAACGTGCATTATAAAAAGAATTCAAAATATTTACTTACTTCAGGATTTTACAAAATTAAAAAAGCTCTTTACGGGATTTAAAAATATTTATTTTTTTTACTATTCCAACCATAAATTGAAAAGCCAACATATAAAAAAAATTTTTAATCAAATCTTTCCAAAATGATTAAAACTTAGAAAATTTTTGATTTCATCAAAAATGGAGGGCAGAAATTCGCTCGGAAAATTTTAAAATTTATGATTTCTCTCTGTAATTTTAATATTGTTTTGCAATTTTTAATGATGTATCCTAAGGGGTAAAATAAGCATTAAACAAAATGGGAGAAAAAATTTCGATTTCCCTCATAATACAGGATTGCAACCGTTTGCATTTTTTTTTAATATGGAAATAAGGGCATCTCAACATTCACAAAACAAAAAAAAAAAAAAAAAAACAAAAAAAAAAAAAAAAAAAAAGGGCAAATACAAAATAATTTTTATTTAAAGGCCCAAAAAAAAATAATTTCAGCAAATGGGGGCAGCTTTAAAACATTTTCTATTTTGATTTGAATTATTTATTAATAATGATCGGGGGTTTTATAAAATCCCATCGGAAAAAATTTC
>JAXGGA010018156.1:0-22706 GCA_038373865.1 Uloborus plumipes
TTTTATTTTATTTCAGAAACTGAAATCCCGTGGTCTAAGATGTGTATCAATGAAATTTAGCTATGTTTCCCATAGTACTTCACGCGATAGAGGGCTCCACCAAACACCTCACGTTAATTTATAACCACCTTGTAATATTTGAGGACGTTGGGAGAATCAGTGCATCTGATCTCGGGGGGGGGGGGGGGGGTACTACAGTCCATTATTCCTTTACCTTGACTCGTCACTACGCTCAAGCATTGATGCTATTCAAAAATGATACTATTTTTCTCATGCATGTATTATTTTTAAACTAAATAATTATCCATTTTTAAATGTAGGGATGACGTCGCGCTCCACAGGTTGGGAACCCCTGCTCCATTGGTTGAAAACTTGGCGCATGCGCGTGGCCTAGGCCCAGGACTGTCTTCCATCCATTGTGGCTATTGGTTTGCTTGTTTGTTTATCACGACATTGATTCGTAATTTTTTGATGCGATAAATAAAAAACTTTTTTCTTTAAATTATGTATGCAAAGTTCTGTAACAAAGTTTATGCATAAATTGTAGGAAAATAGGAGCACTGTTGAATGTCAGTATGGTATAATGGGTTAAAATAGCCTACATTAAACAAAAGAAAAATATCTATAAAAATAAGTTAAAAATATGAATAGAACAATGATCAAGCAGATAAGCAAGATGCATGTTACACATGACCACATAGGATAACATTCACAAGAAAACAACTATGCAAGTAGAAAACTTTAATCCATTAATGCCTAGCGTCCCTTTTTAGGGACGGTCCAAAAAGTGTACCTGAATTTTCCAAAAATGAACATTTTAACCAAATAATTGTGTCCCTTGTTTCAATTTATTATTTACAGATTGTAGCACATAACCATTGTAAAGTGTGTTCTGTAGCCATTTCATTATGATCAGTGCCGTAGGAACTTGGTGAAATCAGGGGGAGCCCCAGGGCCCGATTAAGATATCAAGGGGCCCTAGGCCAAATACTTTTTTGGGGCCCCTGTACTGAGGCTTAACGATTTAGGCATAAGATAAAACAAATTTAGACATTGATTACAGCAAGTTTACCCATTTGGGGGCCCCTAAATTGTGTGGGGGCCCCAGGCCACGGCCTAGTTGGCCTATTCAGTAATCAGGCCCTGGGGAGCCCAGTGCAGTACCCGAGCTTGGCGCTCTCGGGGGGGGGGGGGGGTAAGACACACTTTGTCAACCTTTACACTAAAACTCAATTATAAAGTAGTCATAAATGTTCAAATAAAAACTGTTTTGTGAAAAAAATAAATTTAAAAATACTACTATTTCGCCCGAGTAACAACGAGAACACTTTTACATTATTAATATGAACCTAGCTTTTGATGTAATATTTGCTCAGAAATAGGAAGTCTGAAACTTTTATTCCAGAAGAATTTCGAAGTTTTGCCTTCTAAAGATGACTTTCGATGATTTTTGGTGACTTTAGAGTTAAGATTTTTTTTTCAAAAACAAGTCTTAAAAGCGAATATTGGCTATCTTTGGTTACATTTAGGGGATGGCAGGAACTGGGGTAGCAAAATCATCCTTGGCAATTTTCCAAAATTGTAGCTTTAAAAACACACTATTAGATGATTTTTGATGATGTTGAGAACAAGAGCCACCCTGTCTCCCCCCTTTCTTTGCTGCTTATTGTATGAATTTCCTAGAAAAAAGATCACATTTTTGAAATCAGATTCACGGTAAAAAAATGTAGTACAAAAGTTTGTAGTAAGAGGATTTTTCCGGGGGAGCTGAGCTAGTCTGAAATATTCCCCAAGGGGAGCCCGAGCTCCCCCGGTTCCTACGCCCTTGATTATGATCTTTATCAAGAATTGCATCATCCACAATCTCAAGAACAAAATGCTAAGTTTTTAAAATTATCAACAAGTAAGTCTATCTGTGTTTAATATATGTGCTACTTTGATCGGTGTTTTAGTTTTGATTTTTCTGTAATTTTGCAAATTTTAAATTTTTTATGGATTTTATTGCAGTTTAAGAACGTCCCTAAAAAGAGACACTAGGCACCAAAGGCTGCATTGTCTAACCATGGCTAATTTCTTGCTTAGAATTTATAATTTTATTGAGCTCAAGAGTCCCGGATTGAGTAAGCTATTATGGGGAAAGTCGTTACATTGCTTTAACACGTTGACTGCCAAGCTACGAGATAACTCGTGTTAAGCCACGAGTTATCTCGTAGCTTGGCAGTCAACGTGTTAAATAAGACTTTTGCTGATTTTTGTACTCAACAACACCAATATTTCCTTGTTCTCTGAATCTATTTCACAGTTCATGTTAATTGCTCTTTTAATTCTTTTTATAAAATGCCTTTTTAAATATTATATCGTAGGCAGAAATTTTTTTTTGGTATGTTTAGTATGTAAAAGTATGTACCCTCTGGTGCCTAGCGTCCCTCTTTAAAGGACGATTTTCCTTTTTCAAAAGAAAATAATATTTTTCATGCGACATTTTTTGAATTTTTTTCTTGTCCATTTAGCACTATTTTTAATTAGTATATAAAATATCTTTGGAAAAAAAATGTCAGGCATTAATGGGTTAATCTATATACATAAAAGACTACTTCTGAAACCGTATGTCCGGGGTAATCTTCTAAACTACTGGACCGATTTTAACCATTTTTGCACCGTTAGATAGCTACAGTAACAGAGAGCAGGATAAGATATAATTTATTTCTAAAAAGCTTAGTTTAAAAAAGTTATTATGGAAAATAGTAAATTTCATTTAATTTCCCCATTAAATAATTAAATTTTCAGTGCATTGTTGCAAAAATTTGGTTGCCATGCAACAACAATATTAATAGTAATCATGGTGAAAATTTTGAACCTAGGCTTTGCTGGAGTAAGTATGAAATCCATTGCTTTCTTAGGATTTTTATATTCATCTGTGCCAATAATCGCTAACGAGACTAAATAAAAAGATAATTGATTTTGGCAACAGTTAGAGAACAGAAAATGTTTATAGTCAAAAAATTTCTAATTTAGGTACATAAGATGTTTTCACCAATGTAGTCACAAGGATATAAACTAATGATGGGACTTATTTTACGTGTAATGTTTGGAAATACTTGACTCCAGTGCGATTGATTTTACAGGGTGCGACAAAGAGACTTGCTGATTTTAATTGGATGCTAATTAGCAAGGAGTGGTCAGAAAGGAGTGGGAAGAGTCTCATTTTAAAGAGAGGGTCTTGAAGTTTTGTTATCTCATAGTTTAGTTGTCGCCATGCGTTGGACAAAGGAGCAACGAGCGTTCGCTGCCGAATCTTACTTTTCAAATAATCTTTCGGTGGTCGCCACTAAACGTGCCTTCCGAACTCGGTTCAAAATTCAGCCTGTTGTTCCCATTCCTGGCTGGGAATCGACTGTTTTGTGGGTGAAAACATTCAGGTTAAGTGAGAGCGTGGCAAACAGAGGCCCAGGAGGTCAACGGATTTCCAGAACCCTGGAAGTAGTAGTTCTATACCCCCTATTTAGTAGTAGTACCCCCAAGTAGTTCTATAAAATAATGCTTATATCACTAACGTTTAAGAAAATGCAGGCATTCTAAATTTCATAATCTTACACATGAAATATTTGATAAACTGACTTGATGATTTCTAGAATGCTTGTGCAATATATTAGCACAAAAGAGACATTGTGCAACGGGCGTGACCATACAGTCACCCCCCCCCCCCCCAATGCATACTAAAAATTATTCCACATGTACTTTTTTAAAAATAGAGAGTTGATACTTTTTATTCTGACACATAGTGGTACCTTATATTTGAAGATGTCACAATTAAAAGCCAAAATTTATAGATACGGGAATAAATCATTTACAAAATGTCAAGCCCGCACAAATGGATAGAGAGTGCTCCAAAATCTACTTCACATACGTGCCAACCTCTGACGGCTGACGGGAAAAAAATCGTAGATTTCATCACATGACTCATTAGCAATATTGTTCACTTTAAAATGAAATAGGATTTATTTTATCTCATTGATCTGTTTATTTTTTTGAGAATTAAGCTAATTAGTAAGTAATGGATGTAAAAATACAAAATTTGAAAAAATTACCAAGGCATTTGCTTAAAATTTTGTACATGTCTCACCAAAGAAAGTAACAACTAAACGAAAATTGTGAATAAAAAAAAATAGTAGAAATAAAAAATAAATAAAAAGTCCAATAAAAAACGGAATAAAATAAATGGATTTTGCAGTAGTTATATCACAACAACTTCCAAATTTCAAAACATTGAAACATTTACAAGATGCAAAAGGATTGAAATCGAAATCAACAGATGCAATTTTCGGTGAAGCACGTGCTTTGTTGAACGTGCCTGAGTAGAAAATTTCAAAAAATGAACTACAGTAAAACAGGCGCCATCTATTGAGAAGAAAGTGAAACTTTTCGATGATTGAGTAAAAAAAATATTCTTAAAATTGAGCTTTCTTGATGAGTTAAAATAATTAAATAATAAAAACAGGGGAAAATTAAAAAAACGGGAAACCGAGGACTAGGGTAAAAAAACGAAAGTTTCCCGTAAAAAACAGTAGAGTTGGAAAGTATGTACCTCCTTTTACGCAATAAAGTATTATCTCTAGCCTACAAGACACCTATTAATTTATCAATTACACACAAAATCAAACTGAGGCATGATTGCCCCATGGCTTTGTTAAAAACATGGGTACTGGGGATTCCAAAGGGAGAGGAAAAGGGAAAGAAAAATGGGGTGAATGAGTAAAAAACCGCAAAAGCGACATTTAAAAACACAAATAGATGAAGTTAAAATTGGCAAACATGTTTCAAAAGCATAAAGCTTCCTTCTTCAGTGCCAAGCAAGAATGGCCCCATTTCTTGCTTGGCACTGAAGAAGGAAGCTTTATGCTTTTGAAACATGTTTGCCAATTTTAACTTCATCTATTTGTGTTTTTAAACGTCGCTTTTTCGGTTTTTTACTCATTTTAACACAAAGTGAACTGCTTTTAATGGGGTGAATATTAAAAGCAATTAAACAAAAATATTCCAAAATAAAATTTGTAGCATGAAAAAGATAAATGATATTTATTTAAGTACAGGAAGTAAACAATTCAGAATTTTCAATTCATTTGATGCAAATATTTTTTTTAACAATATAATGAAACAAATGTAATACAAAATTCATTTTTGTACGTTTTTTAGATTAAATAAAAGCTAATTTGAGCATTTGTGTTCATAAAATACTGCAATACCTACTTTAAAAATAATATTTGTATAAAATTCAGAAAGGTATAACAAATAATTAAAATCAGATTTAATTTAATATTTACAAAAATACCTAAATCTTATGTACAAATTTTAAAAACTCGCATATCACAATGCTTGTTCCAAAATATGTTCGAAGCTCATCAGTTACAATTAATATTCACTATTGATTTTAGTACTTGCATATTACGAGGCCGAAATTTACACCAATCGCTGAGTGTCTGGTTGGTACTCAGCAATTTGCTCTTGACAGTATTAAGTCAACAGGGATTCGCTCCTGCCGTGTATTTTCAGGGATAGATGAAGTTAACGAAAAAAAATAATCAATTAACCTTTAGAAATCTGGCGGTACACATATTATACCATAAGTCTTTTTTCTTTTGAGGACGGGGTCGAAATTCTCACTCAAACCCTTTGGAGCCGGGGATTTTTTCAAGGTTTCATACGTCTGGTACAACAGTATATACCTTCTCTTTTCAATGGAAAAGAAATCTGTGGTTCAACTGTCGTACTACATGGGTCAAAAGAAGAATTTCCAAAAAACAGCCCGGACCCAAAAGGTTAAGCCAAACCTAACTGCAACAGAACGTAAAACTTTAAATTTGTACAGACAAATATAAATGTACAGTGGCTGGCGCTTGTATGTGAATAAAGTTTGTTCAAACAGTTTTGATTCAATTAAGTGGCTGATTTAAAAAAGCTGCCAATTCAATACAGCTGGATTTTGTTCTGTTTTTGATGATTTGATTCATTACAGTAGCTGATTCACTTAACGACTGATTCCATTAATCGGCACCCACTGTAGTTATTCCTTGAATATGTGACTTAGTTATCGTAAGCTTCTCCTCTCATATTTTTTATTTCTGAAACATACTGGCACATTGTCTCCTTTCGCCGACGACAATGGTCTTGGTTTCATATCTAGGACAAAGTTGGTTTAATAATTGCAAAGATGGATTTTTATTGACTCTTCATAGCAGAGTAAACAGAATCATTATTTTATAAATCAGAGTACATTTCTGTCTTATCATTTTTTTTCTCAGAAATTCTAAAAGCGATTCGGAGAGTTGATTTGGGATAGTTGGAGTTCCATTGCATTGCCAAAAAGCATCTAAGAGATCGTCAAGTTAAAAATAAATATCTCACTGCACAAGTTGCAACTCTAAGTAAAAAATCAAAAATATAAAATATTTGATCATACGAATGAAGGCATAAAAATTCAGTAAAATAATACATTAGTAATAAAATTGATTTGAAGACATATTTTTCTCCAATTAGTTGAATTCATTGCAATTGATAAATAACAAAACTAAAAAATTAACATAAATTCATTTTC
This sequence comes from Uloborus plumipes, assembly GCA_038373865.1. NCBI lineage: Eukaryota > Metazoa > Arthropoda > Arachnida > Araneae > Uloboridae > Uloborus > Uloborus plumipes. The sequence goes on from JAXGGA010018156.1 coordinate 6,593, forward strand.
GTGAATAACTGTGTGTGTGTGTGTGTGTTTTGGGCTTCGATTCACTATTATAAATTTGAGAGATCTTAAAATCTGAAGCGTCAAATTAATATAACTATTACTTAATTGAATTAGTAATGCATTGTAAGGACTCTGCATTCAATATTTACGGGTTTACCCTTCTCTGAAATTAAAAAAAAAAACATTACTTCAGGGGGACATATCAACACCCTTATATCGCACACCCAGAATGAAAGGGGCCCCTTTCAAATTGGATTAGCATTAAAGATGTACCATTTTCATTCTCGGTGTAGGATATATTTGGCCCAAAAAAGATATTTCCTATATTTATTTTCCACTCCATCCCCTCCAAAAAGAATATTTTCTAGATACGGTCATGAGAATTATGCTAATTAATTTAGGCAAGATTAGAGATGTAAAATTTCCGGAAATTTTGAAGTGATGGAAAAAAACCGTTTTTTTTCCTGTTTTTTTCCGGAAAAATTGGAAAAAAATGAAAAATTGACTTTTTTACAATTAAAAAGGGCTTTTTTTAATATTTTTGTTTTTCTTGGACCATTTAAAAGGTTAATCATTAAAAATATATGCAATCAACATATATTATTTTTCCTGATGACAGAAATACGCATAATTAGGTAGGTTTTAATAGGAAAAAAATAGCCTTTCTGTTTTATAACTCAAAGCTCTCTTGGTCAAACCCCGCAAATGAATCATGTCGTCATTTCACTGTTAATATTGGATAAAGGGTGTCTAACCCTTACAATTAAATTTTCTATTTTAGACTGTCTTTAAAACTTAAAATAATAAGTAGATACTTTCAAACATCAATAATAGTGTTTGAAAGAAAAATCAGAGTGATTTTTCTCCCTTGCAATATAACCTCACTATCTAAAAATGAAAACTATTGAGTTCTGGTTTTTCCCCACCCAATCTAAATCCAAATAAAATTAAATGACTTTTTTTTAAAATCTTTCTAATAGAAAACTATAAACTGCGTAATGGTTTCTAAACCTTGCTAAGCACAATAGTTATGCTTATATGTTAATATAAAATTAAATATATTTTTATACACACACAAAGTAGAGAAGGTACATTAAGAAAATCAGTTAAAAAGTGAGGTAATGCATTTTGTATGAAAGAATTCATATTAATAAATAAAAAATTTTGTGCATAAGCACTTATCAATAATGAAATAATTTTACTTGTCAGTGGCGATATGTAATTTTTCATAAGAAGTAATTTATGTACTTTTAATATCAAAAATACACTAATAGTAGGCCAATTATAAAATCTGTTGTGTTTACAAAAGTTGGAATTTAATCAAAATTATTTTTTTACCTAATTGAGCAGTGGTTCACTTATTACAAAATATTAAAATGTGTTTTTAACATAAATTTCTGTACTTATTTACTATTGCTTTAACATTTTCAATTAAAAATTGTGCTGTCCTAGAGTAGAGAACATAATGTTTATAAAATGGCCAATAATATTCAAGTATTTCCTTAAAAACTGGATAAATTTTATTTATCTTTTTTTCTGCTTTCCAAGCTGAAAATTATCAGGGAGTATGACCAGAAATTAAGCATTTTAGCATAATTTCAGTATCCAAATTTCATAATTATCCTAAAAAGCTAGTGTTTTGTACACGATTAAAAAAAAAATGCTCTTTGATACCTGCAATGTAATTAAATAAGGGAAAAAAAACCCGAAAATAATGGCTATATTCTTTTGCATCAAGATGTTTAGGGGATTTAAATGAAAAACAAAAATGCAGGATTCAATAAATTATCGCTTCTAACAATTATACAAACAAAAGATTTTCTAGTCATTTCTTTGTTAAAAATTAAATGGAAAAATTCAATTTTTCCGGAATGGAAATAAACCTCCTCGGAAAAAAACCGTTTTTTTTCCGAAAATTTCCGTTTTTTTTTCCGACCATTTTCATCTCTAGGCAAGATGTAAAAAAGTGATTGAAAAGGGCTGCAGTTGAACCAGAGGTGCCCATTCCCCCAAGAGCAAAGCTACACCAGTTTACATAACACAAAGACATTGAAAGAACAAGAGCCCACCGAAAAGAAAATACTCCTAAAAACATGAACCCCTAAAAATTTCAAAGCCATAGTCTACACCATGACCCTGCTTCCTTAGTGGGCACCCCTAGTGGAACAAGCATGAATCACATAAGAGGTAGTTATAGTACAAGATCCGACTTAAGTTTACCTACCCTAACGAGTTTCTTCACATTGTTACAAATAAAAATATTACATACACAATGGTAGAAGGCTGACTAAGCAAAAGTACCCCCATCATACGGTTGTCTTGCTTTTAAAATTTCAATAATGGAGCCATTTTGCAGATTTTCTGCAGTTATCTCCGAGTTAAAGAAGAATTTTGGCAAAAAGCTGCAAAATTCCTGCAGTTTTTTATCGAATGTTTTAAAAGCACATAATTTCTTAATCAAATAATTATTTTCTTGCAAAAATGTTGAGTTTTGAACTGAATAAGCATCATTTGTGATAGATTTAGATCTGCTTTAAATTAAAAACAAAAAAAAAACTGCAGTTTTACTCATCTACTGCAACTTCAAATCGCAACAACCCTTTGATTGGATCACTTTTTCTAAGACAGCATTATGCCATCTTGTTAGTAACATTTTTATCTACACTTTGATATATAACATATTAGGAAGCTCAATAAAAATTTCCTAATACAAGGAAACCTAAGTCTAACCTTAGCCTATTATTGCATGCATAAAAATGAGCTAAAACGGAAACTACAATAACATCGAGCCTTAAAATATTCCAGCCCCAGCAACATACAGGCACTAAATTCATGCTTGGAATGTAAGGTATAAAACGAAACATTTTCACAATGCAAAAACATGACAACATAAGCAAAAAAAAAGCGTCATGCAGCTGCAGCTAAGTCCATGCAATTCATGTACGCTAGCCAAAAAGCTAGTAATCACAGTCAAATGTTTTATGTCTGCAAGAGACCATGCAGATACAGTCAGGGGAATCATTGGACATCAGCAAGGCGGTAAGAGAGGGAAGACAGATCGGCATTATCGGTAGATTTATACATTTCGGTCCTGGATTCTGAAGAATTCACTTGCAAGTCGTAGGGTTCCACAAGATATCTTCCAATATACTGAAAAGAGAAATAAAGCATTGTAGATTAAAAGTATTTCCAAAATGGAGATATTGCAGGAAAATTAAAAAGAAAAAGGAATTAGTAATTCAATAAAACCCAAATTTTAAGAACCAAACTTATATTTCGCCGATGAAAAAAAATGCCCACACATTAATCACTAGGTAAGTTCAATAGTGTGTTGATTATCTGATTTGTTACTTGCTATGCTGTACTAAACTTAAAGTCTCGACTAATTAAGACATGCAGATCCAAAACTTTCCTCTTCCTTAATGCTGGATCCCTGTAGATCAGCAGTTCACAACATTTTAAGACTATTACCCAAAAAGTAGGCAATAGATTGTCATATACCCTCAAAATAGTTTAATGTAAAAAGAAAAAAACAAAAATAAAAAAACCCTAGCATTTTCTTTTAAATTACAGAAAACTACTTTTCATTCATTTTAATTATTCATATGAAGATAACCCTTGTTTTTAAGTAACTTTTTATTAATTCAAGAAGTTATCAGTAACGACAGGTGATATTTCTCATTTCTGAAAATTAATATTTGGTGCAATTTTAGTCAATACACAACAAAAGTCATCTCTAAGTTCATTGCTAAATGCAAAAAATTTCAGTGAATTATGTTCATCCACTAATCACTGATTATTAAAAACTATATAGATCTGATACACATGATTTTGATAATACTCTTGCTTTGTAATCAGACTATGATCCAATCTTTGTACCTTCCTCGCCCCTCAGGAAATCCCACTTTACCCCATAGAAGGTAATTAATTACCCACAGGTTAGGAACAGCTACTGTAGGTAATATATTACATGGGTATTCTCATGACAAAGCACGCGACATTTTCCAACATACACAAATTACACTGCCTATTTAGAAGCCTAATATCATTTTAAAAATTACTTAACCCATTTATGCCCAAGTTTTTTTTAACAACTTTTATCTGCTTAAAACTCTTACTTGGAATGGTTTACATACATTTTATGCGTAAAATAGATCACCTTTGCCATATTTATTAAGTTATTTAACGTCCTGTTTATGGGATATTTTGCAGATAAGTGAGCAAAATATGACCTCACTTGACTTTACTTTTGCAACGTAGCATTACAGAAGGCATCTCTAATCAAATTTAAGCAAATCATCTTAAAATTGTTTAATTTTAGGAAAAATAAGTTCGCAAAAAAAAAAAAAAAAAAAACTTACTTTCTGCGGCTACCCATGCTGGATCATTGCTTGACTGATTTGTCTGAAAATAGTTGTCAATACATAAACTCTGTTGTCCAAATAGTGGCTCTAACTGGTGTTCTCAAGAAGAAGGACTATTTAACTTGTGAAAATCAACTTCAGTAAAATGATATACCCATTATAGGTTTTTACGTGCAGTAACTAACAAGCGTCCCGTTTTTAGGCTACTGGGCATAAATGGGTTAAAAACTTCTGGTAAAACAAACAATTTCTGCATACTGTACAGAACTGGAAAAAGAATTAACTTGACGGTGTACTTACAGGAATGTGAGCAACTCTTTGACCACCCAAGACATAAATCAAACAGAGTGCCTGCAATTAAAAAAGTTATATAATGTACGAGCTTTTAGCTATATTATACATCTATAACATATACTTTCCAGTCACACAAACCTTTTAAGTTATAATTTGGAAAATATTTTGCATTAAAGTGAAAGTATATAAATTTCAGCAGCAAGAAAGTTATTTAGATAGAAATTTTAATGAAATACTTTTTTCAGTAACAAACAGATTAATACTTAAATTTTACTCCACTAACCAAAAACATACTAATTTATATAAATATGTGCTAAAATTAAAAATCCTTCTCTCTTAATTTCTTTTTTGTGACTAGTTTATGCATTTTAACTACATTTTCCAGCTTGTACTCTGGTAAACAAGTTACTATACAAGCATACCAATGAAATTATCTTAAGAAAAGAATGATTAAGAGCCCTGATTAATTTTTTCAGTCCAACTTACGGAAAAAATTGAAAACAGTAATTTAAGGATTATTTTTTAAAAATGTTTGTACTTGAAAAAAAAGCAACTTACCAAATATAGAACAAAACAGAGATAAAATCCCATGAGAATAACTAAACCAAAATATACAGCCCAATGATCTGGCAAGTTTTCTTGAGCAAACTGGTCTACAAAGTACAGGTTTATGGCGATCACGACCACAGAAAGTAAAACGCTGATCACCTTACTAGCTCTGTAAAAGAAAAATTGAACATTAAATATATTCTTTCAACTAAATACAGGATAATGTTTCCTACTATGTAATGAATTAACTGACCCTAAGGAAATCATATGCAGTTGTAAGTGATATTTTATATGCACTTATGTCACTCTAAAGCTTTAACCTTCATTACACTTTCGTATTTTTAATGTTTTAGATATTATCTAATTTTAGAAACTTTTAGGTTATTCTAAGTAGTTTAGATAGTGTAATTGCATTTTAGCTGTTTTTACTGTTTCATGTCCATGGATTTGTGTATTTACACTGGGGATGATAAAAACCTTTAGAGCAAGTCAGAAAAATGCATGCACAGATTTGGAAAAAAAAAAAAAAAATCTTAGCCGTTAAAATTTTAAATTTCTGCAGAAAGGATCACATTTTCTTTTTTTCTTTTTGGAAGAAAATTTAACTACTAAACAGCAAACAAACCCTAACATCACAAATTCCAGCTTATGTATAACCTGATACTACTAAACCAAATGTAATTTTTTTAATATTACATGTTTTTTTTTTTTTTTTTTTTTAATTTCTAGTTCAAAATGTCAAGCATTGTAAAAGTTTTTAAAAAATCAAATAGTACACATCTTTTTTTTCTCAACTATCTTCCACCTCATCCTTAGAAAATTGGGGTTACGTTTTTGAACACCGACCATTTAGTCCCGACCAAGCGCCAAGTGACTTTCATTTGTTCCCGGAACTGAAGCAGAGGCTTGGGGTCTGGAAAGGCATCGTGCTTCCAAAGTGATGTGGAATTCAAAGGCAACATTACAACTCACTTCTAATCATTAGCAGCAACATTTTACGAGGAGGGTATTATAAAGTTTGTACACATATATCAAATGCTTCAATTCTCAAGGTGATTGATTATGTATGGAAGAAATCTCTGCATTGTACAATTACTTTTGATAAGAAAATCTATTTTGAATAGTCATAAATTTTATTTTTGTAGCCTATTGTTGGTTGTAAGAAAAACAGCCCTGGTAAAAGAAAAAGACACTAGCAATATTTGTGAAATGTATATGAAGTCTGAACATTTAGGGGTCCAGTAGAGGCTTGAAATTTTGGCTTTGGACATTGCAAACTAGGGGGGGGGGGGGGGGAGAACAATGCATTTTTCTTTTCTTTTAAAGCTAATGTATTTTTTACAATTTTCCTGCTGTTTCCATATTGTTCGCTTGCATGCATGATACCTATTTGATGCATCACCAAGATATAAATAATTTAATGCAATATATTAATTACTCAATATCAATGTAAAAGAAACCCCCACCCACAAAATAAAATCTGATGACAAAATTAGAACACTGGTAATTCAGCGATATCAGACCTGCCAACCTTATGAAAAGTAAAAACAGAAAATCTGGTCAAAGCTTCAAGGGAGAAAAAGGGAGATTTTAAACGATGTTATAATGAACCGAAAACAATGTTTTTTCAAGTATTTCTAATTTAAATTTGACTATTGTAATGTTAAAATTTTGTAAATAGTTATTTTTTAATCTGTCCTTCCTCCCCCCCCCCCTTTTATGCTTAATTTGCTATAATCCTACTAAATTTGGCGTTAATTAAATTAATTTTCGCTCAAAAATGATCGATATTTTTGTAACTTCACCTGCATGTTGATTTGCCTGCCATGCACCATTTAACATAGCTTGGGATTTTTATAGAATTGGTGAGAAATTTAAGAGATTTTGCCAAGTTGGCATTCTTTTTGGCACAAATATTAGTGAGGAACAGCTAAATGTTGCCAAGATTGGCGATATTTCGAGCCGAACCTGTTTTATGAATGAACAACCGAGAATAGAATAAAAAACGTGAGAAATAAATATTCAAACGTACAATCGGGAGAATGGAGTAAAAAACGGGAGTCTCCCGTGAAAAACAGGAGAGTTGGCAGGTCTGTGATATACATATTTCAGAAAAATTATCCATCATGTACCAAAATATTTTAGCAGTAGAACTAAAAACGTACATTCCATTCTGGAAATCTCCCATGACGCTTTTAGATGAGGTGAAAATCAGGGTAGGCAAGAGGGCAAATGGCAGCTGCAGGGACATGAGGGCATTTAAGAGATCGTTCATTCCACTCAGGTCGTCGATGTCCTTGTAGACGGCGATGAAGAGGGTGGGAAAGATGGCGATGGTCCTGGTCAGCAGAACTCGCTTCCAGCGGGCCCACTTGAGATTCAGAAAGCCCTGAAACACAGAATACAATGAGTTAAATTCTAAAACACATGCAGATATAAACGTTAATAAAAACCACAAAACAAATACAGAAAATTAAATGCACTCAGGCACTAAAGGCAGTCCAGATAATTGAAAATCTGTATAATACAGGTAATAAAGTTAAGGAAAATAATATTTAAACAAAAGTTTTCTGTTATTACAATAAAAAGTAATGTTTTGTAACAAAATTACCTAGAAATGTTTTATTAGCCATTAAAAATATTTTTTCATGTTACAGTACAGAACCTTTAATCCAGGAACCAAAAAACGGGAAACCGGGAAATTTTACCGATTCTCCCGCCATTTTTAAAATACTCATTTCTGGCACTTTTTTTAAAAAAAATGAAGTTTTTTTTTTGAAATACCTAAATGAATATGAGAGGCTTCTTTACAAATACCATAAAACATGCAAAAAGTTTCAAATTTTTACAAAAACAAACTTTAAAGTTGAAGGGTCACGCAGGCACAATTTCCGAAATATTTTCTTGAAATAAAAAGTACACTCGTAAATAAAACATTTTCCTACTTTATTTCAGCTGAAAACTAAAGAAATAAATATTGTCACCTCCTAATGCAATTTTCTTATTGAATGATCGTTAATTAAAACCTTTTAGAGCGTAACTGACGACGGGTAAACTGCTTGAAACGCCAAAAACCAGATTCGCTAATTCATCTGGATAGTTGATCCTGGAATCCAGGGATCGTTAAATGCAAGACTGTAATAAGGTTGCAAGCACTTAAATAGCAAATTTCTATTGATATTAATGTAATTCAAAAGCAACAATTAACAATAACTGGCTTAACTGCAAAAACAAAACCTTTTCAAACAATCAAAAGGGAAAAAAACGCGTTCATAATAACTAATTTATTTACTACTCTAGTAGAAAAATCGCACATTTATGTTCAAAAATTTGTTCCCTACCCTTTCTTTAATTTTCTTTCTTTTTAAAACATTATTGAAAAGTATGGCACGCCCTCCCCTTTTTTTGAATGTGAGGGTCTCATGTCTTGTAAATAACTAAATTTTTTAATTTTTAAATTGTTCTTTCACTAATACTTTTTCATATTTCGATATTTTCAGCATTTCTGAGCCGTTTTCTACTTGTTCTAAGGTGCATTACTATTTAATATAGTAATTTGGGCTTGATAAACAATTGGCAAACATCGCTTCTTAGCGATCCAGAAAACCGGGAAATTCAGAAATCCGGGATAGCCATGGTCCCGAACATCCCGGATAATTGGTTCTCTACTGTATTTGTAACAGAATTGGTCCACAGTCTTGTTTTAAACGTCAGTGACATTTGAATGAAGTATGGTCACCCAAGTGTTTTATCAGAAATCAATCGAAATAAAAATCAAAGATGTCACAAAAAAGTTGGTTATGCAAGACTGTATTCCATTTTTCACACTTCAGAAAAGAAGCATTTCAGGAAAAAGTATAATACCTACAGTGAAATTAATACCCATTTGTATGGCGTAGTATAATAGTGTTACAAATCTTGTAAATAGTTGTTGTTTTTCCTGCCTTGCATCATTTTCACTAGTTTTGGTTTTATCTGGCGACATATTGCAAAAGTATCTGAAGATATCACTTTTATCATTTGCATACCAGCCCTGTAACACTTTGTAGTTTTTACACTTGCCCTACATTTAATAAGCATGAAGACATTTTCAGGCTGAGCTGCAAGGTTGTAGGTTTTTCTTTTTTATTACTAGAATTTTCTTGAATGGATTATTTAAGTTTGTGAATGAACATAATACTCCGGATTTTGCTAGAATATAATAGAAATTCCCTTCCGAGTATAAATACTCGTAGCTGTCCAACAGCCTTGAACGGTTAGTTCTTTTCAGATTTGATGTCTGGGAGACTTGTTTTATTTTTTCGGGAGAATTGTTGTTTTGTTTTTGTAATTTTCTTAATTACTGTTCACGTTAGATACGTGGTGCTGAGTTACTGTTGAGAGTACAGTGTGCTGTTTGCTACTTAATTGCTGGATGTTTAGCAATTGTTTCCTGCTCTTTTTGTAAATAAGTGTACATACTTGTAAATAAATTTATATTTACTTCCTCAAGATTGGAATGCTCATTTAAGAAAGTTGAAGGTGCTACGGACTCGTTACAATAGCATTTGACTGCCCTAATAATTGTGTGTTGTGCTCATTCTTATGTTATTTTTCCTTTTCGATAGAGCTTCTACCTCACAACACGTCTCTGTGCAAGTACATGCTACAAGTATTTTGATAAAAAATCATTTAATGCATAGAAGCTCAAAAATCAACTGCTCAAAACACGCAAATTGCAGTACAGATGATTTTCATAAATTAGGTCGACATATGGCAAGCTGAGTATATCAAGCACTCTGCATTATTTCAATAAGTTTACGAAATACAGAAAGTAGAACTTACCTCCATAACAAACTGGCCGGAATAAGTTCCCGTCATGGTTGAGCTCTGTCCCGCGGCAAGTATTCCTATTGCCCAGATATACAGGGGTGCACTACCATAACGGCAACCCAAAAACACACCCTGCAAAACATTTAATATTGATTAAAAGTCTTAATAAAAACAACATTGAAGTTTTTTCATATTAGAGAAGTTATATATATGAATAGTTTATTTCAGAAATCCGCCAAACTACAAAATTTCTAATTTTAAGAAAACATACATCACATTAAATAATTTAATCAAGATTGCAATATTTTCTTCTATTTGGGATATTAAAACCCTGTAAAAAATGTTTTTAGAAAACAATAAAAATGTATTTGAGATTTTAGAGCTTGCCATGTTTCTGAAATAAACGATTCATACAGCAGCACCTGCTTCAAGGGGCAATTTTTAATTTCAGGAGATTTTCTCTGATCCCAATCCCATTGAATGGGGGTCTAAGTGTATTTACCTCTGCTAAAAGAACTCCACGTAAGGGACATAAAAAAAAAGACTAACAAAAATCAATAATAAGAAACACTACATTTACTGAAATTAAACATTCAATATTTATTTAAAAGCTAACTGGTGAACGATCCTATGAGTTCTAGCGACACGTAATATCAGATTTATTTTTAGGGAATACCTTGCACATATTTGCACATGTGTCAGGTCTCCTGCGATTTTACCAAAATAGAGCTAATGGCAAAAATTCACGCTGGATTGTATGGGGAGTAAGCTGAAGCACTTACCCCAGGTGGGAACTTTGAGGAATCAGTAAATGTATCCTATTCCTCTGCTTTTCATCTTGAAAATTGATATAAAAAAGTTAAAACAAGATGGGTGAGGGCAACAATTTCAACTCTTGAGGACTTTCTAAATACCCCCCCCCCCTTGTTTGTTCTTTCCTTAGCTTGTTCTAAAGTGAATCCTAGCTATGTCGGTAGTTTTGGTACTTGTTTGCAGTTCTATCAGGGGCGCCCATCCAGCCCCCTCCCCCAAGCTCAATGGCGCAAATTTTTCACAACTCTCCTGTGCTTTTTATTTTTTATTTTTACCCCTTTTTTATTTAATTTTTTTTTAATATTGTTTATTTATTTTTTTTAATTATAGCTACTATTTTTTAAATATATTATTAATTTTTTAAAAGTACTAATTATGCACAGAATATAGTCGCTTTTTTTCTTTTTCAGACATTTCAAGCACACACACACACACACACGCACAAAATAAATTAATAAATCAATAAAAAAAATAATGAAGAAATAAAAGAAATAATTTAAATTAAAAAAGTAACTTAATGAATATTTTTCATTTAAAAAAATCAGAAAATTATTTAAATTAAAAAAATTAATTAATAACTAATTTAAATAAATAAATAAATTAGTTTTAAAAAATCCCCCCCCCCCCAAATTTTGATCCCCTGTGGGCACCCCTGAGTTCTATTATGGCTCAAATTAATAGATTTTGATAACACATTGATATGAATCTGTACAGTACAAAATAAGCTTAAATTCGAGATTTACTTAAGCCTGTTTTCTAAAAATTACCGTTAATTTTTACATTATGTTTGGATATTCTACATTTTACATTCTATTTTTTATAATACATAATAATTTTTTCTCAATATATAATAAAGTGTGACTGGTCCAATAAATAATTACTCATGATAAATCATTACAAAAAATTAGCATTTATGATTCGCAAAAGAATTAAAACTGGAGTCCCAGAAAAATTATTACAATTTAATAATTTATTCACACAATTAAACATTAAAAGTTTAACTTACCGCTTTGTAAATATCTACTTCAACTGTTTCATTGTCAGCCTAAATTGAGAACATTTTTTAGTACAAAGACATTCACTATGAAAATATATATAAATTTCAGAAATTTTAACAGAAAATCATAGTACTGAAATTATCTTTTCCATTAGCAACATGCTGTGTCACTTTGTTTTGAAATACCAACTTTGCTTATTTCTTTCCCTACTTTAAAATATCTGCATACAAACAAAACTTCCAAGAAAGGAAATATTTATAAATACTTACAGGAAACACTCCTGAATGAGTACTGTTCTCCTTGATACATAAGTCATGCTAAAAATATAAATGTTTAAAATTCAGTGAAAATTATTTTCAAAATATTCATTTAGTAAAAGAAAAAAACAATTAACCCATTAATGCCTGACATTTTTTTCCAACGATATTTTGTATACTGGTTACAAACAGTGTTTAATGGACAGGGAAAATAATAAAAAAAATATTATGTGAAACATAATTTTTTTATTAAGGAAAGAAAAATTGTCCCTTAAAAGTTATAATAGACCCCAGAGGGTACATATTTTTTTTACTAAAATTTTTTTTTCTGCCCACGATATAATATGTAAAAAGACATTTTATAAGAAGAAATAAAATCAGCAATTAACATAAACTGGGAAGCTGGGAATAACTTTGAAAACTTAGCTCTTTTTCTTGAGATTGTGAACGATGTCATTTTTGATGAAGATCATATTAAAACTGCCACAGAACACACTTTACAATGGTTATGTGCCGCAATCTGTTAATAACAAATTGCAACAATACCAAGGTACTCATTGAACACTATTATTTAGTTGAAATGTGCATTTTGGGGACATTCAGACTCTTTTTTGGACCGTCCCAAAAAAGGGACGCTAGGCATTAATGAGTTAACCTCTTCCCGGCTTTTCCCGAGCTGGACTCGGGCAAGCGAAATGTTCCGTTCTGGCTCATCCCGAGTGTAGCTCGGGCACTGTGAAAATTAACATTGCACAACCAGTCTTTCCCGAATTATTTCACATGTCCCTTTTTATAGTTTCGGATGCTTTTATTTACTATTGTTGCTACTAGATAGCATAACTATACAGTGTTTTGAGCTGTAGATTTAAGATAAGAGTAGGCGCCAACCCCAAAGTATAATGATTTCTGCCACACAGAAATCCAGCTTTACAGGTAAATACTCATTTATTTAAATAGATATTTTTACATTTATTTTTAGGAAATGTTGCATGCGAATGATGCTATTATGTTTTAAAAGATATGTATGCATGAAAATAAGCATAAAAAAATTGACATTTTTTTATCCGTAATCCCGAAATTACTCATTTATTTAAATAGATATTTTTACATTTATTTGTAGGAAATGTTGCATGCGAATGACGCTATTATGTTTAAAAAGATATGTATGTATGAAAATAAGCATAAAAAAATTTGACATTTTTTGATCCGTAATCCCGAAATAAAATGAGCCTGGAAGGGGTTAATGAAAATATACACTTTACAAACAAAATATTCTACCATTAAAATATAACCTCTTAAATTATGTTAAAATTTAAAATTTAAGAACATTTTTATAATTTTAAATAATAAATTCTGAAATCAAACAAATTGACTTACCACATCCTTATTTGTCTGGCCAAAGAGTCCTTCAGCAAACACGGCAACAACGAAAATATTGATAATTAATGAAACAAATAACGCCACTGCCGATTCTATGAAATAGTACATGTTTGCTTCTTTCACTTTCTCTTTCGACTTTCTATCCACATCTCTCGACTGCAAAATAAACCAATATTAATTTGGAAAGTGAAAAATTATAAACTTGTGTTTATATACAATAACATGCATGTGAGTGATTCTACAAATACGGGAATATTTCTAATTTGTAGATTTTTCAAAAAATTAATTTAAAAATAAAATCTGAAAAAAATCATCAAAGTACTTTATAAGTTGCATAATTAAAATAGAATATCAACAGAGTTTAAATGTTTGTATTTTATTGTATTTTTGGATTTTTATTTTTTTGAAGGCATATGTGAATGGTAAAAAGGACATGTGGATGACACAATGGGTATGTGAATAACACAATAAGTATATAAATGAAATTTTTTAACCTGTAAACTGTTAGACATAATTTTTAAATATTGTACTGTCATAGTTTGGCTTTTGATTAATCCACGTGTCTCATAATGGGGCATATGAATGACATTAAAAAAAGGGCTTGTGAATGACCAAACATAAGTAATATGTTCTCAAAAATTCATATCTGAATATTTTTCGCTTAACTTCGAATAAGAACCTATAAATGTAAGATTTAGGACTATTCATCATCAAAAAAATTTTATATGTACATTTTACTTGCATTCTGCCATGTTAATGACAAAGATAAAAACACTTGTCTTGAAAGCTGAGTTAGCTTGCTTCTTATCAAAAAGTAATTGCAGAACAGCTAAATTAATCTTCAGCCAGGAATAACAAAGTTCCATGCTTTATTTTAAGATGTGTTGCTAGATTTTGAAATAAAACATTTCAGAGAAAATATCTACTTTTCAGACATGTGGATGACTGATAATCGCTGGGACAAAGTTTGAATTAACTTTTAGAGACATTATTTTCACATTTATTATTTTGCTCCTTTTGTGATTTACATCTTGCATCACATTCACATTTATAAATAAAAAACTCTTGAGAAAAAAATCATTTATTTTTTTTAAATCTATATTCCATTGATTGTGCACCTATGGGACAGGGCATGTGGATAAAATATTACATTTCAATGTAATATTTTATTTTTAAATAAATAATAATTAATTATTGACTTTGTTGATCATCAGAATTATAGAACAAAAGATGCATAAAAATATTCCCAAAATAGTTTTTAATTAAATTAAAAACAAAAAGAGCAATCAGTATGGAACATAAATTTGCCCATTTTTGTAGAATCACTCATATACAGTGGGAACCGGTTAATTAAATCAGCCACTTTAATTGATCGAATTGTCAGAAACCGAACAGAATACAGTTTTATTGAATTAGCCGCTTTATTAAATCAGCCTACTTATAGAATCAAAACTGTTTAGAATTTTTTGTATTACCAGACCTTATGCTGAAATAATGGAGACATAAGATTTTTATCACAGGAAACTTGTTATGTCACGAAATATAAATTAGCGTAGGGAACCATTAATATATAAATGGTTCTATTTAAATTAGAGCACAAATTAACCCCAGGGAGGAGTAAGGATTAGTTTTACAAAGAAATTGGCTTGAAATTTAGATTGGTCAACAGTTGTTTTTCTTTTTTCTAAATGGGTCATTCCAGTGAAAATGGTACATATATAGTCCTGATTGTTCTTCAAAAATCAAGGATTTAAATAACTTGGACTTTGAAAAAAAAGTCTCATAAAATTCAAGTTATGAAGGGCCAGGGGGAAAAAAGATGAAAGTCACTTTTCCGTCAATTTTGAGATATTAGCGCTATCTAGGGGCTATGAATGATTAATATCATCTGGTAGAACAACAAGGGGAAAAAAAGATGAGAATCGACCGAAATGTGCATCAAAACTCTATTAACTACAAAGGGAGTTACGAGAAATCAAACTTTGTTCTTTGTTTTTCTCGAAATCGCTTTTTGGTCACTTTCACCTTTTTCCCCCTGGCTCTTCATATCTTGAATTTTATGTTGAGTTGTAAGGCTTTGAGTTATCACCAGTGGACTATTTTAGCATGTGTTGACTGTTTTAACATCTTTTTTCTTGTTGTTGCATTTAGGAAAATGATACCCCCCCCCCTCTACCTTTTTTATTTTTAATTTCGAAACAGACTCTTGCTCCACAAATATTGATTCTTAATTTTTCTCGATAGCAAGTTAACCCGACTCAGATTTTTAAATCTACAGCAAACACTGGAAATTTTTTTTTTTCTTTTGATAAAGATAATTGAAAACAGTGATGGAAACTAAAAACATTTCAAAGAAAAAGAACATGTATACCTTAACAAGTGCAGAATGAAGATATAAGTTATGAGGCATAATCACAGCACCAACAATACCAACAGCTTGCATAAGAGCTTTACTATCACAGTTAGAGCACCAAGGAACAAATAAACCTTCAACCACTTTCACTTGATCCGGCAGGGCAGTAAAATACTGAAATCAAAATACAAAACACTATTAGACAGCAGCAAAATGTTATCCCTTTACTGACACATACTTTGCAATTGTTAATTCATTCATTTTTCTTTTCAGCTTAAAACAGAAACACTGCTT
>JAXGGA010018157.1:0-22705 GCA_038373865.1 Uloborus plumipes
CTTGGTGAATAAATTGGTTAGCTTATTTCTCTTTTTTTTAACCCAATTTGCACAGTTATCTCCCCACTCGTGTTCCTTCCTAAATCATGCAACACTCCAAATTTAAATCCAACCATAAAATTCTGCGGAGTTTCGAATAGGTATGTTGAAGACATCAAGAAGCTAAAAGGTAACTATGAAATAATATGTAAGTTCAATTCAAGTATAAAAAACATCAATTCTTAACAGGACCGAAAAAATAAAAACATATGAAATCAATTTGTTTTCCTTGTGGATTATCTACTTATATTAAAAACTGAGTATCTTTCTAACTATCTTTCTTTCTAACTATCTTTCTTCCTAACTATCTTTCTTTCTATGTCACACTTCTTTCTCCTGAACGCCAATGAACTGAAAGTCGAATCAGGTACCGATAGATAGGTAATTTTTCAGGCTTCATTAGTTTCAATTTATATAATTATACGATTTTAATTAGCAAAGATATCAATTAATAAGTAGTCAAATTTAACCCATTAATGCCTGACACTTTATTTTTCAACGATACTTTGTATACTGGTTACTAATAGTGTTTAATAGACAGGAAAAATAGTTAAAAAATTATCATGTAAAAATAAATTTTTTATTTAAGAAAGAAAAATCGTCCCTAAACAGGGACGCTAGGCACCAGAGGGTACATACTTTTTTACCAAATTTTTTTTTTCTGCCTACGATGTAATATTGAAAATGACAATTTATAAGAAGAAATAAAAGCAGCAATTAACATAAACTGGGAAGCAGATTCAGAGAACAAGGAAATATTGGTGTTGTTGAGTATGAAAGTCAGCAAAACATTTGTTCTGCAAACCTACATATTGCATTTGCTATATAGCTCTTTTACTTCAATGGGCACATCTTACCTGAGTCTTATTTAAAACAACATAACAACTAGCCCCATAATACCTAACTCAACTCTCTTGAGCTCAATGCATGTTGTACAGCAGCTTTTAAAATAAAAATGAAGAGCGGCTACCAACATTTTTTAGAGTGGATCAAAAACCGGTAGTTCCCGATATTTGATGCATGGGATCTTTTTCCCTATGCAACGTTTGTATTGAGCAACCATATATATTTGGTTCATCAATTTCAATTACTTTCTTTTCGCTGTTGGACAATCGCTTAGCCTTTACAATAGGATAAACTCCATGAAGATTCAATGCAATAGTTATGAAATTGCTATTATTCCACCGAACCATTGTAATATTATTTTACCTGTCATCGACATTTATTCAAAACTTCCTCTCTTTTCTTTTTTGAACAACGTAACTTCAGTTCATGAGCATTTTTCAATCCGATTCTTGCACAAAACCTTGCTGAGACAAATAATCACGTAGGAGCGCAAGAGAAGTAAATAAATTCTCACAGTAGAGATCAAAATTGGCATGCTCAGGGAATTCTGAAATTAAATATGCAACCCCCCCCCCCCCCTTTCCCAAACAACAGACACATATGCAATCCTTGAATTCTTCATCAAGGTGAAATGCTAAGCTTCTGAAACAGCTTAGGGCTTCTTCCCCCAACAGTCAGACTAAACAATAATAAACACCGAAATGCATAATGGAAGTAATGAAATATAAGGAATAATTAGTGTTTTAAAGAATTATATTTTTGAAATAGCTTTCTGTCAAAATTTACCTTGAGTATTTTTTGTAATTAAAAAAAAGAAGAGAAAATATTTAAGAACATTGTATAATTAAGTTTATGTATATTAATTAATTTAATTTAATTAGATTTTGAAAATAAAATAAGTTTTTAAAATGACAATTATTATCTGTTTTTCAGCCTAAAAACATTTACTAACTTCTTTGATATAAATTATAGATTCTAAGCAAGAAATCAGCAACGGTTAAACAATGCAGCCTTTGGTGCCTAGTGTCCCTTTTTAGGGACGTTCTTAAATTGCTATAAAATCCTAAAAAAATTTAAAATTTACAAAATTGCAAAAAAAGGTAAACTAAACAAAGTTCCTAATCAAATGGCTACAGATCACACTTTACAGCGGTTATGTGCTGCAATCTGTTAATACAGAATTGAAGCAATACCAAAGTAATAATTGAACACAATTAATTGGTTGAAATGTTCATTTTTGGAAAATTCGGACACACTTTTCGGACCGTCCCTAAAAAGGGACGCTAGGCATTAATGGGTTAAAGCGATTAAGCCTAATAAATGTTTAAATATGAAATCCATTTGTTGCAAAACGTGGTTGCTATGAAACAGTAATAACAATAATATGAGAATTTTGAATGAAGGCTTCACTAAATCAAACACGAAACTTATAAGCGGGCTACTTATGTAGTATTTTTATCGCTAGCTACTTGTAAAATTTTGAAACATTCATTTGTTGAAAAGCCATCTACTTATATTAAAAACTGAGTATCTATGTCTGCTTTTTTCCTTTGAGCGAGCTTTCCTCACCATCTTGAAGACGCGAAGCATCTCAATAATTCGAATGATTTTTTTATATAGGAAAAAAAGTGAAGGCGTGAAACGCCTGTTAGCGAGCCGCCTTGGCGGGGAGTAGTTTCTTGAAATTTTCCTCACTACTTTCAAGGCACGAAGTGCTCGTGCAACGCCGGGCCATGTGAGCGGTATGTCTTGAAATCGAATGAAACATTAAATTATATCAAATAATATAACTTCAGAATGAGGTAAAAGTTAGAGGGGGGACGTTATGCATTAACATGCCGCAGGAAGCTAATTTAGCTGCTCTGGCAGTTAGTACAACAAGATTAACTAATGGATATGGCGCATTGCATTAGCAAGTTAAGTGAAGAAATTATTTCAGTTAACTTTTTTCTTCTGATATTATAAGGACACTTTTAAAATTTTCTAATATTTAATCTTCATATAGTTAAAAAATTGCCATCTTCTATTCCATATCCATATGTACAATATCATTATTTCTTGTGGGTCACAATAAACATTAAATGTCACATACAAATCAATACCGATTATAAAGCTTAGATTGCACAGAAAGAAACAGCACGATTTTATTAACACATCACCCGTGGCACACAAATGTATATATCTCCATGATACACACAGAGGACACATTCACAAGGATTTCTTACTATTATATGTGACATTCGTTGAATATTTGCTTCGGTTTTCAAAACAACTCAAATCGTGTCCATACTTTTAAAATAAATAAGAGCACTGCAAGAAATATTTACAGAAACGCTGCGTCGAAATTTTCTTTATTGATATTTTTAAATATAAAATTTAAAGACATCAAAATAGAAAGTGACGCTGCATTATTTAAGTTATTTTTAAATATAAAAAAATATAGTTACTTTATCGCCATTGATTTATTTTGAATATTTTAACTTGTTTATATACAAAACAACTTTATAAAAGAATCGACCGTATTTTAGTTTATCTCTCTTCATTAATTGAAAGTTCTGGTACTAACTAAAAACAATATTTTTGTAACTACATTTATAAAATTTTAATTCATTTAATTAACAATTACATTAAAATCATTTGACAGAAAAAAGCAGCATCAAAATTTCAATTCGGGTATTGTATTCTCTTTATTTGTAACTGTAGTCTATACATAATTTATGAACAACAATTACGTAATTCAATTTTCTTGAAACTTGGCAGAAATGTACCTTTAACTCTTCGAAAAGGAGACAAAAATGGTTTGTTATTATTATTTTACTGAAAATATTTGTTATACATTAGGCAGAAGTTTCGATAACTTGGTATTCCCTTTATTTAGAACATGTGAAAATAATTTGGAGATATATATTTATAATTTTATGGAAAAAAATTAAAGGGGTTACTTAGAGTATTATAAATTCACAAATTCTGTCTTAAGAAAAGATTATATAACCATCAAACTTTTGAATCAATATGATTTTATTCTTAAACAAAGATATTTCAACTCCAAGCATGTTAGAAAAAATCTAAACTGAACCCATTTATGCCTAGCGTCCCTTTTTAGGGACGGTCCAAAAAAGAGTCTGAATTTCCTCCAAATGAACATTTCAACCAAACAATAGTGTTCATTTAGTACCTTGGTATTGTTTCAATTCATTATTAACAGATTGCTAAGTTTTCAAAGTTATTCCCATCTTCCTTGTTTATGTTTATTGCTAATTTTATTTCTTCTTATAAAACGTCTTTTCAAACGTTATATTGTAGGCCGAGAAAAAGTTTAGTAAAAAAAGTATGTACCCTCTGGGGTCTATCGTAACTTTTACAGGACGATTTTTCTTTCCTTAATAAAAAAAAAATGTTTCTCACATATTTTCTTTCCTGTCCATTAAACACTGCTTGTAACCAGTATACAAAATATCTTTGAAAAAAAAAGTGTCAGGCATTAATGGGTTAAACGAATATTTCAACACAAGAGCATCATCTATTATTTTCCCTTCCCGAAAAATTCATTTGAAAGAACAAAGGACTTATATTTTAAACCAAAAAGCCGCTACCTCCTGTGCTCTTAGGATTAAAAGCGGGAATTAGTCTGATAACCAGCCCTTACATTTTAGAGGTAAGTGCGACGCATAAAGTGGCTTTGATTGCGAATCGATCGCACGCCCGAGTTGATGACGATATTTGAGGACTCATTCAAACTACTGACCGCAAGCAGGAGATGTTAGTGTGGTAATGGAGCCCGGAGTTCCGGCTTGCCTCTTCAGTTCAGTAAATTAGTTTTCGGCGAGGGATTGTTTTGAAAGTACTTAGCTGGAAGAACTTTAAACAAAAGGTAGGAAAGATAGTACTGCCGTTAAAGCATGTCCTTCTGGGGTAAAAAGATTTAGGAATATAAGAAATTATTTGCGTTTTTTTTTCTTTAATCTTACTTATCTAAATTAGTTTTACTTCGATAAAGAGTTTGTGTCCACTTGTTTTGCAGGGTTTTTTAAAATAAATATTTAAAGGTCAGCAAATATTGGGAAAAAAATTATATTTGAAAATAAATTCCACTGATGCAGTAAAAGTGGATTGATGTTAAGCTAAGTATTGTAAAAACACAACAAACAAATTTGAAAGCCCAACTCGTGAGTGCATTAATTGTGTAATAGAGTTTGTGAAAATTTGTTTGTGAAAGATTGCCCCTATTATTTGCCCCACTCAAACACTCTGATACAATAAACTCACGAAAAAAAATTTTAAAGTAAAAATTTTGAAAAGCAATTTGTACTGTTTATATCCTTACCTAGATAAAAAAAGACCTACTAGTATAATGTTGTGTATTAATGAGTAATAAAGATTAACATTTATAAAATCGCTTTGAGTTAAAATCTAGAAGTTAAAAAACATTTTCAATAACCCAAATTCCTAATTAATTTATAGTCATTAATAAATCTTGATACAAACAAGGTATTTTCATCCAGCACTGACATGTAGAGGCTAAATTAGGCTAACGATTTGAAAAATGGTAATTTTAGTAAAAATAATTTATTCAAACAAACCTATATGCCAAATGTAAGAAAAAAAAAATAGTTTCAATGATTTACTGTTGGATTCCAAAAGGTGAAATTTTCATGAACTCTTCTTTCATAGTTTAAATAATAAGAAATTATAAAAAGTAAATCGAAATTAAAAATCTAGCAAAACATAAAAAATTAACAACATAACTGGTGCAACACGTCTTATGAATTTTTCGTTTTTAAGTCTCCAGTCTCCAAAGCCAAACTCATTTCCGAAAAAAGTCTGATTTTTTAAAAACATTTCAATTAATATTGCAAAAATTAAAACAAAATAGTCATTTTCACGTTGTAAGCAAAATAATAGTTAAAACTAGATTCTAGTTGAATGCTAACAGCACTAAAGCGACATTTAAATATCTTTAAAAAGTCTTCAAGCTTGAAGGAAGGCGTTGTTCAGGAGCACAGATGTGACAACAAATTTTTTTAACTTTCATGTTTTTATTTCTTTCCTTACGAGCAAGCAAGTTCTAAAAATAAATTTCTATGCGGTCAATAAAGGCTACGCCCTTAACTAGAACGTAAGCTGTTTTTGGACGCAAAGTGTTTATTATCTTAGGAAAGTGTCAGCTTAAAATAACCTATCATTTAGGAAATATATTGAGATGATATAACGTGGAAATTGTGTGAGAAGAGATGTTTACATTTTTAGGAAAAATACATTTTTTAAAACTGTGTATTTAAATCGTAAAAAGATGAATTTAGTTGCTCAAGAAAAATGCTTAAATATACATGGGGAAAATGAACCATCGATTTAATAATTGATTAGTTTATGCAACATTTATTTATTTCTTTAGAAATAGTCTTCTTAGGCACTCGATCGCTGGTTTTTGTTTAAATACAAAATACAATGAAAAAAAAAAAAAGATCAATAATATCAATTAAGCTCAAATGTATAATGCATTGGGATATTTTGTTATATTATTTTACTCGCTTTCTTACAACATAGGAAAAATAAATTCTCTCAAATTAAAGAAATCAATAATTTCACTTCATTAATTCTCGTTTTATAAAAATGTAATAAATGTTAGTATAGATTGTCAATAAGGTTTTGTATGGTGGTAATTAATCCAATATCTCATGTATGTCTTGTAAATATAACGCTTTGGTTTTCTACAATCTGAAAAAGTATTTTTACAACAACATTTATTCCCTTATTTTAAAAGAAAACAAAACATTTAGCGAAATGAAATTTATTTTTCTCACAACTCTTCAAGTGAATTGCTTTCGCATAAATCCACCACACGAAGCTGAATGTCAACGGAAAATTTAGTTTCCGTATTTATAGAAACGATTTTAAGAAACTATTATTTCCTGAACTTTCTTTGTCTTTTTGTAATAGTTTCTGGAAGCAAATATTTGCCTACTGAAATTCTTCGAATTCGTATAAAATGCATTCAAGCGCTTAAATGTGGAAATAAAATTGAAATAAGGATAGTTTTTTAAATACCTTTATTAATGTGAATAAATAATCCCTCATTTTTATTGCGACAATATGATTTCAGATACGCATTATGATTTAAAAAATAAAGTACAAATTATGCAACAGCTAGGCTTTACAACTCTATCAAATTGAACTATGGATTAAATAAGAGTATTGTTCCTTCAGATTAGCAACCACCGTTACAAAAGAAATATTTGTTGTGGATGTGTGTTATCTGGGTTCGATTTAATTTATTTCAGTGTAGCAACACAAATTTTCTGGTATTATTAATGATATTTCTCCCGTTTTTTTGTTCCCCGAACTTTTCTCCCGTTCTAATTACATGCTTTTTATTCTGCTATTATTACAAAATGCACAAGTTATATATCCATTTATTGGAGCTTGCATCTATCTATCTATATATCTATCTTATATATATATATATAGTCTAAATCCTGATCATATTTTTAATTTTTTTAAATCTTGCTGTCTACATAAATAACAGTTTAAGTAAGGATGTTAAGAACAGAACTATAAGTAATACAAACATTAGCTGTTTATTTCACCTATTAACTAGCTATACCCACACGGTCTGCCCTCGTGCTATAAGTTTGTTCAAAAAAGGGTATTTGAACTCGTGTAACTCTAGAGATCTACGGAACGTCTACACTCAGACCACGGCACTTCATATTCTATTGACACCGGCCGTGAAAGCCTTCACTCTTACATCGTGTAACTCTCTTACCACACCGAAATAAAAAAGAATCAGATTCGTTAACTTAATTGAAAACAAATAGAAGAAAATGCTCCCACTGTCCTGGTAGATGCAGATATGCAGTATGATTTAAAAAACATTTTCAATTAAACGGTTTGAACTTAGCCCGCGTTTTGTTTATAAATCCAACCAAAAATTCCAACCTTAAATCCCTTTGCTTTTCACTACCTCATTCGTTGTCACTTCCATTTTTTTTAATGTTAAAGAGCTCTCATTCATAAATTAGAATTCTTCTAAACTACTCCTTGCCTTCGTCTGTATGTTATTACAATCATAATTTGCAGCGTAATTGCAGAGCTGCATTAGTTTGCTTTTCTTGTTTTATTTCATTACTTCATTAATGTAAGCGAAACAGGTAATTATGCAGCTGCAATTCACAATTCTTCGTTAATGAAATCTGGAACGTGCCTTGAAATAATATGCATAAGCTTCCCAAACAAATGCAATTATAAGAAGACAACATGTTCCTCAAAACTAAATTATTTCCATCTTTCCCAACTGTATGTTTAACGAAGCAACTGTTTTTTTTTTTTACGTTTCTTCAAAAACAATGGCAATTGTGTTGCGTACGAGTATGTTTTAGATTCTTATAACTGGTATTCTCTAGCAGTTAAATTAATGTAGGTGAAATATTAACCTGATTTATATGCAAAAGTTTTATTGATAAATAATTAAACAAAATGCGCGGTAAAGCATTTTGGTTAAGAGTTCAAGCGCATTTAGGCCTAAATTTAAAGATAAATTCTAAATTTCATATTATTAATAACAGAAAGTGCAGACCTGCAGTATCTATGATATATCAAGGGGACCGAAAAATACTCTTGTCCCCCCCCCAGCCCTAATAGATTTCGAAATAAAATGGGCTGAGGCAGCCTCAGCCCTGGCTTATGGGCGGTAAACCATTGCATATTACCCAGCTTTTACCTTCAAATTTCGAGTTGAGCCGCACCATGGTTTGCGGACGCTCGCTGGTAAGATAAATTCACTTTATCTACCAGTTTGTAATAACTCTGAAACAGCAATTTGCTAGAGTTTTTCAAACTCTGTTTTAATATTTTATTTGTACTTTTGGACACATTGTCTTGTATTTTTAACTTAATTATTTGTACAAAGTTTTCGATTGCTTTTCTTACAAATCTACCAGTTTGTTGGCAATCTTAGATACAATAAGAGGATATTTGCCTCCTGCTCGATCATTGGCTATTCCTATCCGAGGAGTCCACAATAAGGACGAAACTGCAGTCTCAGGATGCTATGATCGAGCTGTGGGTGCATTTGCTTCAGTTCTGCCTCAGACCTGGATTATGCGCGGTAACTCATTGCATAAGTTTTAAATTGTTTAAAAATACAACATACAAAGATGTGGTTTATAATTATAATAAAGATATAAACAGTGCAAGTTATTACAAAATATTTTTTGGGGATGTTTATTTTTTTTAATTGTAAGAGCTACTGGCACATAATAAAGTTACTGTGAAATTATATTTAGTGTAAAGAAGTACTATACATTCTACAACTAGCAATTAAGTGCAATCGACTAGACATTCTGAAAACATCGGTTTCATTTCTTGCAACATAAAAAAAACATTGATTAGAACACACTTCAAAGAAGACATGAATACACTAGTATCAAATTCTGTCGCGTCATAATTTCACAACGAAAAAAATAAAAAACGATAAAAAATAGAAAAAATGACACAGAGCGCATGGATTAGGCACAAAACAGAAAAATCACCTTCAGACACCAGCCGATTGAGGTTAATCGTACGCAAAAATGCAAATAAAATCTCTAATCACATTAATGAAAGAAATATCCCATCGATACATCTAGAAATTTCAAACATAAACTGAAAACTTGTAAACAAAATAAAAATCGGAGATAGCATTAACATAAAAAATACTTAACAGTGTCTATATCTCTGCCAACACATATAAGCTCGTTTTTCCACTTCATTGAGACCAATTTTCAAATAAAACTAAATTATCCGTTAAAGTTATTTACATTTGTTTTAAATTTAAGTAGCCCAAAAATTCTCACAAGTTGCTTTGACACATGTGTCACGATAAATGTCAAAAAGCTAAATATAGAAGCATGAAAACGAAAAGTAATAATACTTTAAATAACCGATTACTGATACAAGTTAACATCTACCTTTCTACTTTGATTTTGGATAATTTAAAAAAAAGGACAGCACTAAAGTTTAACTTTTCGGCTCTAAATTTTTATTATATCTATAAATATTAAACGTTATTACATGCAATATTTTTTCCACCTATTTAAGACCCTGTTTTTAAGTTTGGTAAATATAAAATTTTCATTGCAAACACTAAAACCGTCTTAGAATTTCCGCATGACCAAGTTATTAACATGGTCGTATGAGTTGATTGCATCTTCAGGTTCTTTAAGGAAGCGTGATTAATATTTGTTTCTGTATCCAAAGTGGAGAAAATCCTCAGTGCGTTTAAGTCATGGGATTTCAAGTGGAAATTCTTTAGGTATTAAAAACTTTTCCTGTTTGAGGTCTATGAAATAAATTATGTATTTATGTTTCTTCCTTTGTTTTCTTGCTGAAAGTAATATGGTTTGTTTTAGGACATAGAACTAGTGTTCTGCATTTATAAACCCGATTAAGATACAAGACGCTACCTAATCAACGTCAAAACTAATGCTTAATTGAAATCTATAATCGGTTGTCATATGGTATTTACTTTTTCATGGTACAGTCTAGTATTTTTTGAAGAAACTTGCTTATAAAAAGGTATCCCTATATGTGAATGTTTCTTAATTCAGTATTTTGTGAATACGTTGATGCTATTATTTAACTTGTTATAGGAAACAAAGGTAAAGAGTATCCAAAAAAGCACTTCAATTTTAAACACTTTAAGAAGCTATTTTTACCGTATAATATTCTTATTTTTGCACCTTCGAATACGGTAATATTTTGCATTAATGGATGGCAATTAAGTGAATCCGAAGAGAAAAGTGTAAGTGCCCAAGGCGCGTTCTTGGGAGAACTGTGTACGTAATAGCATTTTCTCCAGAATAATCGCATTATTCTGATTAAAATGGGAGAGAAATTAAATCCTCACTTCTGAAGTTTCTGGTGTGGGCAAGGAACTCTCTTGTGCTTGCTTCTTCTACTCACGTTTTATTAAAGAAAGAAACCATATAAAACTGAAAATATTCTTGATAATAAGATGTAGCTTATTAAAAAAATTCTTTGAAACTTTTGCTGTGAGCTTACTGGAGCGACTTGTTTATCAATTACATAATACCGTGGAATTCAAAAAGAACGTTACAGTTTTATTAGGATACTGGTAGGAAGTACAGGACACACAGTTCCCTGGTGGTGCTCGAATAAAAGAGAGGGTTGTAAAGTTCCATTTGACTACCTCTTTATCCCTCTGCGTGTTATTAAATGAGTCTCACTGTTTATTTTCTATTATTAGTCAAAATGCGGAACAAAGAAGAGGTTGAAGTTAAAAATGCAAGACAGCGTGTCTAAAAGTACAAATAAAAGGTTTAAAAAGAGTTAGAAAACTCTAGCAAATAGCTATTTCGGGGCTATTATTAATGAAGCCCCATCATCAGTGCAAAAAGAGGTGTCAGTGAACCATTCCGAAATAGCTATTTGCTAGAGTTTTCAGAAGAGTTTTTTTAAACCTTTTATTTGTACTTTTAGACACGTTGTCTTGCATTTTTAACTGTACTTTGTAATTGTACAAAGTTTTCGACCGCTTTTCTTACAAAAAAAAGAAGAGGTTGTTAATGTTGTTGTTGCTGCTATCTTGTGCAAGCTAGGCTGATAATTTGGGATGATCTACATCACTTTTCCAACTGTACCGTCATTTGATGGGAACTTCAACTTCCAAATTACTCACATGCCATAAAAACTCGTTTATAGGGTATGCAACCATGCGCACATTCACGCAAGAAAAGGACAGGGACAGAATAGAGATAGCACATCCATGCCCTAGTCGGGATTTGAACCGGGACCCCCATTCAGGCTTCTATTATTGCTAGAAGAGGCGTCAGGCAAGGAAGAGGTACTTCATAATCTTGTGTCCCACTCCTCGGCCACACCATCGGACCTAGAATCATTTGATTTTTTTTCTGGGGGAGTAGGCAAAAAATACTGATTTTATCATACTCTCTCTACTTTTTTATACTTTCCTTATCTGCTAATCTTGACGAACCGAAGAAATAGATAGCTGCAGGGCAATTCTAGCATTTTGAACGTGACAATCCAACGCTAAATAGTTTTGTTACTTTTGTAATCAAAGAATCCACACCAAAACTTAGGATATGATAATTAACAATAAATTATACAAAAAAAATAGATTTTTATAGAGCCACAAGTTGTAGTTATGCGTGTTTAAAATTTGTTACGCCTGTAACAGTAGAATTGCGATGCAGCAATTGCTAATGCGACAGCGTATAGACTTTTAACAAACAAGCATGGAGTTCAGTGCAGTTATAATATCGCACAAACATCAAGAGGAGGGCACATATTTAGAATGTTTAAGGCATGAAAAAAATGTTTGCTTTTATACAATTTTCAACATTTGTCTTAAAAACATACATGCTTGAAACCATTATTTTTGACTCACCCATTATAATAGCTTCATCTAAATTGATACTTTTAAATCTAAGATAATTCTATCGGAAAGTCACTATCATAAAGTTACGCTCTTTTACGATGTCAAGAACTTACCCACTTTAGATTTAATGTAAAGTGGAAGTTGAATCAGGAAACTACGCGTTATTTAACTTATTTATACTTACATTACATGTACCAAAATAAAGGAATTTTTTGTTATTTGATTTTTTTGATGTTTGCTTTTATACACA
Source organism: Uloborus plumipes (assembly GCA_038373865.1). Taxonomy (NCBI): domain Eukaryota; kingdom Metazoa; phylum Arthropoda; class Arachnida; order Araneae; family Uloboridae; genus Uloborus; species Uloborus plumipes. The sequence continues at coordinate 12,531 of JAXGGA010018157.1, forward strand.
TTTAAACGAGATATTTTCTATGTAGATACGAAAAAATGCTGAAACGCGACACTGAAAAGTCTTTCAAAATCTTTTAAGCATGAAAAAGCTAAGAACAGATGTCGCGAAAGTTTTCTTTTCATCCTCACATATTTATTTCTCTTTTTATGAGCAAACAGTTTCTAAAAATAGATTTGCAATGCGGTCAATAAAGAGTACGCTGCTGAATGAGTTTGATTTGAATGCTTGTTTTTAGCTCATAAGTTATTCGAAACAAATAAGATGACTTTAAGTACCTTTTCTGTAAGAACTATTTCAAAAAGAGCTAAATAGTTAAGCTTTAAATGCATTCTTTGCATGTTTTAATTACATACATTTATGATATGGAGCAACCAGCAAGAGGGGGGGGGGGGCACATAAAACAGATTTGGAATGTTTTAAGCATGAAAGAATTGAAGGGGCAAGAAGATAAAGGTGATATGTGACATTTGAATTTCACCGATTTACACGAATTCAAATTAGTGTGTGTTCAATTGTGTTAACTCACAAACAAAATTGAAGTGGCAAGTGAATAAAGGTGATATGTGACAATTTTTTTAATTTCCAGAAAAAGCTTTAAAAAAATTATTACCTTATCATCTTTATCCATGGTAAAAAGCAAGTTTTTTTTTTAATTGTCACATATCACCTTGTCACCACTTGCCCCTTCAATTCTATTTTTGTACAATTTTCAGTCTTAAAATATACAACCTTGAAACCTCATCGATCTTTTTGCATCACGCAGTATAATAATTTCGTTGAAAGCATAAAAAGAATCAAGTAGCAAAAAATTGCTCACCTACTTGTATGCTTAGTTTTTTTTTAATAAGAATTTTTTTTTAGGATTTTGCAAAAAAAGGTTTGAATTATTTGCAAAAAGAAATACATATTATACAAGTATAATAATCTGAATCTTATTTTCAAGGCGGGCTTATACACTCTATAACATATAAGCTGGCTCAGCTAGAAGTTGTTGAAAAAAAAGAAAACATAATTTTTTACACACGAAATGAAAACATTTGAATGAAAAATTGATTACTAACCGATTATTCATTTTCGGAAAAGTAAAAAAAGAATGAAGATTTTAGTACATGCTGATTTTAAATACATTAAAATCTTCGTATATTTAAAAACAGAAATAACCAAATATTTTTTCTTACAAGCATAAATATTAGCAAGAAAAGATAAAATGTGAATTCATGATGCATTTTATATATTGCTTCTAATAGCATTTCTCAATTAAATTTTTGTGCTTTTCACCTTCAAAACTCTTCGGTTTTATTTAGATACAAAATTTCTTCCACAGCTATAATAAAATTACTTTGCAAACATGCGAACTCTTTATGCAGACCTTAATATTTCTTTAAAATACTCAAGAGAGCAGCAAAACTTTCCTCCTTATTTATGCGATTGTTTCAAAAGAAAATCTCTAATAGAAAAAATGTATTTAAGATTCACATTAAGTGCTATATTTTACGTAATTTATACTACTTTAATTTCTTTCCGCCTTGTTTTCTTCGAAATTACTATGTATGGACTTCTCTTTTTTTTAACTTGCCCAAAGCACACTAATATAATCATGTATGTATGTGTGTTTGCCGTTGTGTATTTTACAAAGTAGTAATAATTTAAATTGCATCAACTGCCTAATAATTTTCTTTAGAAAACTTTTCTCTATTTACAAACATTTTATTCAGAAACCGAGAAACGAAAGAGTAAATACGTTTTATATATTAGCTCAGTATCCAAGCCTCAGTATATTTTACTGATGTTAGTCATAAACACAACTTACAATTTTTTTCAAAAAAAATATTATATGCTTTTAAATAAATGGAAAATGTTGAATTGTGATTGTGGAAAAGGTATTACAGAGAATATAAACATTAATAAAAAATAAATATATGTGTGCTTTAAAATAAGACTATCACCATTTCTAACGATTAAACCCCAACTGTATACTTTCATGTAAAATACTTCAGCATTTTTTTTATTATTATACTCTTCACTTTTTAATTCTAAGCAAAAATGCATGTCCCCATATCCTAGTTTTTTATCGGGCTGTGGATTTCAACACAAAACGCATATCTCCTAATGTCTCATGCATTAACTTCGAGGTGGTTGGTCTTTCTAACCATTTAGCTTATTCGTTATTAGCAGTAAACATTTATTCAAAAAGTTGTTTTACTAAAGACAAACGAAAATAATTTCGACTATTTTGGTGCGTTATTCAAAAAAAAAAAAAAAAAACCTTACAAAATGTTTAAATTAGAAGTAACATTCTGTAGAACCATCTACACTTTTCATCTGATAATCCCTCTTTCCCCACCTAAAAATATACGTTCAACACAACTAAAGAGAAAAAAAAAATACTATCAGACTGCTCTTTCCAGTGATAGTATGGTGGATGCAAGCAAATGCTACACTGAAAAAAATAGATGTTTTTACAGTATAATACAGCTAATTTTACGGTCATTTTATATTAATAAACTGTAAAATTGCTAATTTTACAGTAGTAAACTGCACAGGTACTAGTTTACAGTAAGAAACTAAAATTGCTAGTTTCAAAGATTACTAAAGTGAATTTTAGTTTTGAACTGGAGCCTATGCTGCCAGTATTATACTGTAAAAACAACAGCTTTTTTCTTTGTAGTGCACCCCGTTGACGACTGTAGCAACTAATGAATTAAAAGAAAAATGAACAAATAAGTTATGTGCTAAAATATAATTAAAAATAATAACCAACGTGAATGAAGCACAAATTAGGTGGTGCACCAAGTAGCACATTTCATTTTTTAAAGGTTGTAAAATGGTTATTAACGTTGTGACAACCGATTAAAAACGTTTAAACGTTTTTTGTGCTACCTGGGGCATCAAACGCTCCACTTAATTTGTGCTTAATTTAAGTTGATTCTCAACTTCAATTATAAGACATGAATTGGTTATAATCGGCATAGTTCATCCTTATGAATCGTGCTCTATTGAGTCTGATACAGCTGCATAAGTTTTTCAGCATTTAACAGGAGAATTTTGCGTCGGGACCGAAGTGCTTAGTAAAAGAATTTTTCAAACATCAGAAGTGTAAGAGACACCGGATTTACCGAAATTCCAAGCAATATGAAGAGTTTAAAACTCGCGGCTGAGCATTTAAAACGTATTAGCGATTTCTACTAAGTTGAAAAGTTTGCTTAGTAAAGAGAGTGGTAAAATTCGGAATTACTGCATATCAGACATTAATTTACATATTTTTTTAATAGGCGATTACATATGGTACAATAGGTACCTTAAAATTGCTTTAAAAGGGGCGGTGGTGGTCCTGCTTTAGAAGGCTAAATTTTTGGGGAACTGGGGGGGGGGGGTATTTTTTTTAGAAAAAGGCTGGTCAGCAAACTTTTAAAATTGCTTTTTTACATGTCTGAACATGGGAAAAATATTTTAGAGAAAAATATTCACATGCTACCAGTTTTTATGCACATTCGTGCAACTGTTGTTTTTAATCTACTGGACAGATAGAACTTGTAATTTTCACCTTGAAAAAATACCATTTTTACTTTGATATTTTTTTTCTTTATTTGAACTAAAAGCATTCCCGATAAAAAAAAATCTTAAAAACTTTTAACTATCTTTTCTTAAACAAAAAGCCCCTTCTTAAAAATTTGAGAAAACATTCAATTTTCACATTTTTTTAAGTTACTTTTATTTTACATAGAAGAAAAATATATGAAAATTAAAATGGTGCTTTTTTTTCAGATGAAAATTACAAACTCTATCTGTCCCGCTGATTGAAAACAGCTATTGTACGAATGTACATAAAAATTGGTTACATGCGAATATTATTCCTTAAAAAACATCCTATGCTTAAACATGAATAAAATAATCTAAGAAGTTTGCTAGACTTTATTATTACTATTATTATTATTACTATTATCGTAAAAAGAATACCCAAAAAATCAATTTTTAAAGCTTTCTAAAGCTGGATTACCCCTTTAAAAGAATAAAGGATATTCTTACTTATGGTTTCCTTGCATTTCAAATGTAATAATGTGAGAACTTTATGAGGTTTCACGATTAACAAACCAAATATTAGTACACATTTTAGTCTATTTTTAAGATATAGTGTTTAAGACAGAAACGAGACAAGAAAAATAATATTCTGTTGCACAAGTAAAACTCCCATCTCTTTAAATGTAAATTTTTGACCTCTCAAATATTTGAAAAAAGAAATGGTTCCGGAGAAAAGCTATTTGTCGAAAGGGTGACAAAGAAAGAGAATAATTTCGCATATACGGATGATGTTTTTCCAAAACTGTTCTTATCATGAATTCAACAAATTTCTAGGAAGACATTTTGTATCTGTAAGTATAGTTCAGTGAAAGATTTCAAAAAAAAAAAAAAAAAAAAAGCCACTTTTTGCAAATCATGCCACTATTTTTACAAGTATTTTTACTTTCCGCAACAGCTAAATGTTCAAGTAAATACATGCCGTATTATTTATTTTTTTATATTTCTCTTTCATAAGGTATAAGTGTTCTGGTTAATTGTATGATATGAGCGAAAAGCTAACTTTATGACATTTATTGCAGTTTGTGGAGAAATCGCAAAAACCCAAGCCTTAAACAAAGCTAAAATCTATTTAGGATTTTTTTATCTTTACTTTGTTCAGTCACTTTAAATTCCACTGATTTTTCTTCTGCTATAGAGGAGTCTAATTAAAGAAGACGGCTTTTTATATTTTTTAAGAAAAGTAAAAAGAAATTTCTCGCATCTTTCAAGCATAATTTGCATCGAAAATTACTGAGATTTTCACTTAGCAAAATTACGAGCGGAAACTTTCATCTAACGTAAAAGAATATTATGCAAAATGTTAAGTTTCTGAAACTTTTCCTTGCATTAAGTGATTAAAATCATTTCTCGTGTGCCGCTTCTTATTCACTATTTAATACGAGTGAGAAAAAAAGAAAAATTTTGACATAATTTCGGTTACGAGTCATTTCAGACTTTTATAATCGAAAAAAATCGATCGCTACGAAAATTAACAAACATAACATCAAAAAACCAATTTGAAGTATCACATATCATAAACGTTTGTAACACCATCAGCACTTCTCATGATCTATAAGCTACTAATAAAACTGAAAATAAATGACGAAAATGTACGAACGATTCTAAAATCACGATGCAAGTTCTAAATTGAAAACTTCGAAAAGTTATCACCCACAGCCCATCTACCTTTTTTAAGTGGAACTGTTTGCAAGTACCAGGAGCGGCTTTCATGGATAGACGGTACTGTGACGTTATTACTCACTAAACACATGTAAATCAGAGCAAACTAATGCAGCTATTCAAACTCGAAATTTTCGAAATTATTGCTCAAACGTGTTCAGGGCTTACAATAGATAATTTTTCAATGATTAAAATGTGTCCAAGTTATCATACAAAGCCGTCGCTATAATAAAGACTAATGATTCCTTGTAAAAGCTTAAAAATATTGTCTTACTTTAGAAAAAGTGAATATTTTAACTCAGACACAAGTGTTTAGCTGTTGTATTTTTTTTTCTCATCATGCTTATCGTTTATTGCGTTAGCAATAGCACGTACGATTTATTATTATTTTTAAAGAAACGTTTATTAAATAAATGGTACCTTTTCCCATAGCACTGAGTTCTTTACTCAATATCATGCATGAAATATATGAATATTAATATCATAAAATACTAAAGATAAATAAACGTTCTTGAACATAAAACTATTCCTAGCATAACTGGTACCAAAACATGAAATTAAATAAGCAGGAAAATATTCCTACCGGCATTTTGCCATCAAATATTTCAAGTACACAGCATGCAAAATCATGAAATTATAGCGCAAAGAAGAAAAAGGAACTTTCGTGTTTACTCTCTCCCTCTCTCTCTCTTTTTGGCATTTTTCCTCATTCTTTACCAAAGAACTTTTCAAATACATTTATGTATATTAGATATTTAAAACAACAAAAACGATGTTGGGTCATTCCATGGTTACTCAGGGGCAATTCCATCATTACAGACGTAACAATCAGACTTTGAACACAAATAATTCTGGTTTGGGCTGATGAAAGTCTTCAATTTTTTTTCCTGTAGTGTAACTTGATGATGTTTATGCTACATTAAATTTGCGTGCAGATTGCTTAATTACAAAAAAATACAGAAATTAAAAACTGCCTGTTACAGACGTAATTCACAAAATAGCAAAAACTCGACTATGTCATACAACTTGCAATATTCCTCTGAATTATACGGAAATTTTGAACTTTTTTTTTTAATACGTGTTCTAGAGACTTCAAGCTTTCTAAAACCATAAAGATTGTGTGGATTTTGACTGCCGAATTTGTGAAAAAAATTCATAAACTTGTTACGGACGAAACAAAGTGGTGTTACAGACGTAACATCTCTGATTTGAAAGTAGAAAACAGTATTTTAAAGCAGGAATAAACAAAGATTTTTGTGCTAAAACAATACAGTAGCATTAATTAACACATTATTTGAATATTTTAAGTTATACTGTAACAGTTTTAGAAAATTTGGGTAAGTCTGGGGGAGTTGAGAGCATATGCCGATATGTCAATATGTAACAATAAATTAATGCATCTTAAGACAATTATTTCCAAGAAAGATTGACACAAGAAAAGTTTAGAAGGGCCTTCACACAAATTTATTTATTTGTATTCTTAAAATTAATGCATAATGGGGCTGCTACATAAAAAAATCGGAAAAGTAAATTCCTCCCTGGAATCAGTGATTGGTCTTAGGAGAACTTAAAAATTTGAAAATGTTGGATGATATAGCAGAATACTAGTACCAAACTAAAATTTAACCTTCTTGGTGACAGTTGGTCAATTTTGATAATTTTTTTTGAATGAAAAAATGTGTCCTTTTTCGTCCGACGTTCTCGAAATTCGAACGGCATTTTCGTATTCTGTTCGAAAACAATGCATTTCGCGGGCTTTTGGCAAATTCGCGATGTTAGCCCACCGTTCTTCCAATTTTGGCGTCAGCTTTAAAACATTTTCCTGGGGCATATAAATAATTTTAACTTTTTCTGCAATGGAGTTTGCACACTGAAAAAAGGAAAGAGCGTCGTTGACAAATGCTGTTCTAGATCTTACTCTCTGCCAAACCTGGTGCTTGACCATACCCCCAACTCCATGCACAGCTCCCTTTCCATGTGACGTAGCAAAAAAATGCCAGTTGAGGTATAAATTATAATCAGTTATACCATATGTGTATTTTATTAATCTTAAGAAATAAATTTCAATTACATGCCGACATAATTAAAAATATCAAAATCAGAATACCAGAAACTTTAGTACTCGTACCATATTATGCTATATACATGTATTGCTCATCCTGTGCTTTTTACCTATTTAATTGGAAATTTACTTTCGCTACGGACGTAACATAGAGTCATTTGTTATGTCCGAAATGTTACGTCTGTAACAGCATTAATTTAAAAACTAAATCAGTTGCAATAGTTTTAACTATGGTGGGCAATTACTCTAAGAATTTGCTAAAAGGACCATTAAGGTTTTTTTTTAATTTTGATTTTTTAGGACGTAATGACAACTTTCTCTTCTTTTTTGTTACAGACGTAACATCAAACTTCTTTTTTTCAAACTTCAATTACACCATTTAGATCAATTCAAAAGAAATTAATGAATGCATATTATTATAGTACCGTCTTAGTAGTTAAAATTGTGCTACAAGTAGTTATTTTTGTTTTTATTTTTCGATGAGAAATATGCATTTGAAAATGTGTTCTTTTTTCTGATTTTTACAAGTTTGTGAATATCGTACTTCCAACTAAGAAAACAAGTATTATTCTAACTCTCACCAAAAAACCAATGCAGGATTCTTAAAATATACATCTTAAGCTTTAAAATGATGTATAACATAGCAACATAACTCCAATATGAATTTTTGACCAATTGGTTTCACTTTTCATGGAATGGCCCTCAGGTTACATTTGATACACTTGTGCCTGGTTTAACACTTATTCTAATGAAAAAAAAATGTTTTGGATGGGTAATTGTTTTTTTTTTATTTTAAACTACTTTTAACTTATTTAGGAAATGCATATATTTTATACGCATAATAATTATTTTTAAAAAATAATTTCTTTTGATAACTCAGGTTACCTAAAACAGACATCTGACATACTTAGTTCACTAAGAACTTGACATTCTGATTTTGTTCAAATTTTTGATTGATACAAAGTATTGTATATAAATCTATAGATTCTAAGCTACTTTAAAACTTACATTTGAATGTAAACAACTACATAAAGTTTTTTTCATTAAGTATTCACTCAGTAACTCAGGTTACAAATTGTTGGTGACTCAGGATACACATCACAAAAATTCTTTCAATATTACTTTTTTTCCTAGTAATTAATTTAAGCTATTTGAAAAAAGCTTGCCAATAGAATTTAGGATATTTTTGACAAAGTCAAATAAAAATCATCCAAAAAAATATGTTTTGAAAAATGACTTGCATGTCCCACTTTCTATGGAATGACCCTTTTATGTTGTAGATTTAAAAAATAAAATATAAAGCGAATTCGTATAAATTTGCGTAGTCAAAGGGACGAATTTTAAACCGATTATGCCTAAATAGCGAGAATTAAAATAAAAGAGTATCTGAAGAAATTTCGCACCATAATGTAACGTTAGGTCAACGTTGGTGAATAAGAACTTGCTCTAAAACATGTAAAAAGTAAGACAGCCGAAATTTTAAAGTAATTATAAAAGAAACAGGAAATGGATTAGTCCGAATTGACAAAGAGTGATGATTAAGTAACGGGACTGTGCATGATTAGCCGTTAGACTTGATGTGGAGATGTGGCAAAAGAGAGTAGCTGTTCTTCATACACTTGGTAATAATGACACGATATTTTATTTCTCTATCTAATTTAGTTTCGTTTTCATCCTTGCTTAGGTAAGACGTGTCAAAGTGCCATCATCATAAAAATGAAGCAGTACATAACGCTAGAAATTCCTAGTAATTATTTTACAATCTCTACCTGAATGTCTCAAATTGTTAAAGAAAAGTTTAGTATGTCAAGTATTCAGATTTTTGAAAGAAAAATAATTTTTTGAAGGTACAGAGGTTGATGAAGATGATGCACCTTCCAATAGACCTGCGACAGCAAGAATTGAGGACAAAATTTTTAAAATAATAATAATATCGTACACAGAAACAGATGTTTTAGTGTTCAGATATTACGAACACTGACAGAGAATATTCGGAAAAAAAAAAAAAAAAAAAAAAAAAAACTGGAAACTGATTTAATTTCAATTCAAAATTTGAACTTTTATTTACTCTCATGAATTTTAAAATGTTTAATTATTTGTGTGCTTTCTTTTTATTTTTTAAATTCATCTTAAAATATTACCTTTAATCTCTTGAAAGCGGTTTTCATTTTATTTACACATAAGTGTACATTTATAGCCAAGTAAAAGCAAAACCTGCTGTGTGAATCCTGTAATTATTTATACACCAAAAAGGAGCTAGTTCATTTAGAACAAAGAATTTGTCCAATCGATTGAGGATTAATTTAGGACGAAAATAAACACAAACGAGATCTACAAAGGATTAAGGAGAGGAAGAAAACAATAGCTCTGCGTTTTACCTCTACCTGGACGTTGTTTATTTATTATCCTTAGAATTCAGAATAGGGGGAACAAAGAAAAAAAATTACATCATTTAAGTGTAAATCGCAACAAATGTTTTATCGCGATTTTAAGTATACACTCATTGTTTAATTACATATACATACCTATTATATACTGGCGGAAAAAAATCCCAACACCAAGAAAGACTTGCGCTATATAAACAAAATTAGGTAGACGTGTTTATACAACTGAAATATGACATCGATTGAAATTTCGCGCTCCGCGCATAAGTGTGGCGCAGCTGGTGTCACTCAGCACATGCAAATAAGGCTTGTTTTAAAAGCGTGTTGCAAAGCTCGTGAGTGTTATTTTTGCGTGAAATTTGACGGATTGTGTTCATGTTAGCCAAGAATGCCTTTAATAAGACGAAGAAGCCATTAGCAACATCTCACCGAGTTTAAAAGAGGTCGTACAATTTGGCCACGAGAAGGTGGATTTTCATTTCGCGATATTG